>JASDQU010306581.1:162104-172739 GCA_032191745.1 Picea mariana | reverse complement strand
ACAAATATGGATGTAATTAAAACCAATTACTTACCACAAATTTTTTCAAAGGCCTTTTTCCATAGTTGAGGGATCATTCTTCGTGGTATTTTCCCAACCTCATCCTTTCCATTAATGAGATTTTTTTTGGTGATTTGATACCTATGGTTCTATTGAGCTAGCAAAAACACTCTCAAGCTCTTCCTTCTGTCTTAGTAATTTTGGCAAAAATTGGGGACCCCTCCTAAATGTTCTAGTCCTAAAAGAACGAATTGTTTTTTAGTTGTTTTATTGACTAGGCTTAACCTTTGGGTTTGCAACTATTCTTTGATCAAGCATCATTGTATCCTAAAAATTTTGTTCTTTCCCGTTGATTTCTTTTTTCTGGTTGGTGGTATTTAATGCACTATGTTTAAGCTTATTTTTCTTTAGGCCCATGGATTTGATGTTTTACTAAGCTTGATATTTGCCTTGGCAGACCCATCATTATTTTGATTGCTTGTTGAAAGTCCTTGTGCTTTTTGCATCTTCTCAAAATTTATAATCTTAACTTCTTGTGAAGTATGCATAGCCTCCTCAAATTTCTTATTTTTTCTCCCTTCACGACATTGAGAACCTTCCTAAATGATCAATCTTTTATCCTTTGCGACATTGCACATCTTCCTTGAATTTACATCCTTTTATTTTTTTCCCCACTGGGCATATTCCTTAGATTCCTAAATTTTGTAATTTACAAACATTTTTTCTTCATTACATCCACTCCAAGCTTCATTTTTTAACTGCAAAAACATGTCATGTTGCATGCAAGGGAAAGATTTACAAAGTTTTAAACAAGTTCTGAATGCTAAAAATATTTATCAGGTGACATGTAAACATTCGGAGTTTGGTGTTGCACAAAAGAGTAAGGTTTGAAACAAAAAAAAAAGTGTGATTCATTGCAAAGAGACAAAGTTTTGAAAAGTATCCCATATCATGATCAGACACAACATGGAAGTTTGAAGATACATGACAGAAGGATAATTGGGAATTTATGATGTAGCGTGATCCAAATGAAAAGACAAAATCTTTCAATGATGTGAATCATTGTGGAAATGTAACTTTATTTGAAGAGAACCATATCATAGCAAGACCAAAACTTGAAATATTTATAAAGTACGACATATTGCATCGATCAGATTTTCTTTTGTAGTGCAGTAAAAATCGAAAGATATGATAGACTAAGATAAGACACAAATTTGAGTTTTCTTTCTATGGAACGATGTAGCACAATACCTAAACAATTTAACCAATCAAATGAGACTTTAAAGTTCAAAGAATACCAATTTTTAAAAGTGTGGGGTTTGAAAAGGGTAAAATACGAAATGCATGGTAGAATTTAAAAGGAGTAAAAGGTGAAAGATCCCATATAAAGAAAGAAAGGTAAAATAAAACAAAAAGGTTTTACATGAGGTTTTACCTCTCCTAGGGTATAGTCATGTGATCAAGCACCCAAACACCTATCATGAATAGTCAAAGGAAGGATAGATGACCCCACTTCACCAAACACTCTAACTATCCCTTGCTAGTTGTATCAGGGAAGCTAGGTAATGTCTTTCCAGTTACAGTTTTGGTTTCAATCCAAGTAAGGTTTTGCCTCTCTAGATTTAAATTTCTTATTTTTCACTTGGTAATTAGCATTTCCTTCTCCTTCAATGTTTCTACTTTACACATACTTGTTTGGTCCTTGTTATGGTTTAACATCATTTTGAGTAGAAAGGGGAATGGAAACTAAGTTATTTGCACATATTCACACTCCAATCGTACTCCTTTGCTAATATTGTGACTTGTTTCAAAATTGAAGATCCATAACCAAAATTGTTTACCACTCACACATGACCATTCCCCTGATTATGGCATCAGAAGACCAAGTCCCCATGGGAAAAGTGTTTACCCTAGCCAATTGAACCCTAACACTTATCTTCATCAATTATTATCGTATAACTGATATAGGGGATTAAAAGTTGGATTTTCTTTCATTTTATCCCAACTCTCCATCATAATCATGGTTAACTTATGCTTATACTAAGAGGGGGGTGAATCAATATAAGGTAGTTTTTACTTTATTTAACCATTCATGAATCATTCATTAGCACATATAAACTCAAATCACAATGCATAGAATTTAACGTGGAAACCCTTGCAGGAGAAAACTACAAAAAATTATCTTTATAAATGTCTATAGACATCAACTTATTGGATACACCAATATCCTCAACTAAGAACCAACTCAACAAGATGTTATGTAGGCACCAACCTACTTGATACATCAATCTCCTCAGTTGAGTACCAACTCAGCAAGATATTATGTAGGCACCAACCTACTAGAGACACCAATCTCCTAATTAGAGCACCAATTTAGTAAGACCTATATAGACACCAATCTAATATATTCATACATAGAGTAATTTTTAATTCACTTGCATGCTTCATACTTCATGTATTTCATAGCCTCATTATATCCTTAACCTTCATGCTCGAACTCCTCTCCTTGCTTCATACCCCGAACATAGCTTCAAACCCTAGTCATATTTAGCCTTTATTCTATAGCCAGCATCATTCCCATAATATAATCCCATACTAAATCATCAAAACCTCAAAACAACGCACTTTTCATCATCATAGACCTTAGTCCTTCATAGCTCACCCTAAAAACTCCAATAAAACTCATATTTCACCTTTAGACCCAAAGAATACTCCCTGACTTCTCTTGTGCACCTCAGACTTGGTCTTTTTGCTTGAATGCTCTTCAAATGTGCACATCTATCATGTATTTATAGTGTTTATGTGCTCACTTTTAGGGTCGACCTGAACTTTCTGGTTGGATTTTCTGACAGAAAAAATCATATCTCTACATTCCTAATGAGTTAAAGGGAGTGCCATATACCATTGGAAACGTATCGAAATAAATTTTTCAACTGTATAACCTATTCTCTCATTTTAGCTAGGTATTTAGAGTAAAAATTCATTAAAATATAGGGTATCCGAACTGAGCATCAAAAATCTAAAAACAATATTTCCAACAATCTCCATATTACAATCTTTATCTTGGACATTTGTAGTCTCCCCCTGTCTTTGACATCAATGACAAAAATATTTCAAAAAATCTCCCCCTTTGTCACTGATGGAAACCCTTAGTCAATTTTGATACTCCCCATAACTACAAATTTCCTTGTGTCTATGATTCTTCCTCTTTATACAATGTATCCCCCTTTATAATCAATGGAAAATGGATGCTCCCCCTAAGCGCGTGCTTCCCTTTACTGACGTGATGTGAGGGATATCACTCCCAACTTTTGTATAATATATTCAAATGTGTCTTTGGGAAGGGATTTGGTAAAAATATATGCAACTTGTTCTTTGGTGTTAATGTATTCCATCTTGACACTGTGTTCGACTACTTGTTCTCTTAGGAAGTGGTACTTTATTGGAATATGCTTTATCTTTAAGTGCATAACGGGATTCTTTGAAATGTTGATTCCACTTGTATTTTTATGTATGATTGAGATTGGTTGATAATATTCTACCTTGATATCCTTTGGTGTCTACTTCATCCAGAGAACATGTGTGCAACATGTTGTTGCTGCAAGATATTCGGCTTCTGTTGTGGATAGAGAGATTGAAGTTTGCTTCTTACTCAACCATGATACTAGACACTTGCCTAGAAAGAATGATCCTCCACTAGTACTTTTCTTTTCATCAATACTTCCTACCCAATATGCATCTCTATGTGATGTTAGAGTGAAGTCCTTACTTATTGAATACCACAAGCCAAATTCCAAAGTGCCCTTTAGATATTTGAATATTATTTTTATTTCTTGCACATATGTCTCCTTTGGTGCAGATTAAAATATTGCAACCAATCCTACTTCTTTCATGATGTATGGCCTTGATGTTGTCACATATATTAGGTTTCCAATCATTGAACTGTACATTGTTTGATTTTCTTATGGAGATTCATCATCTTTGTTGAACTTGCATCATGTAATCATTGGTCTACTGATAGGTGCATAGTATTGCATTCTGAATTTCCTCAACATTTCCTTGATATATTTGGTCTGAGAAACAAATATTCCTTTTCTAGATTTAGAAATCTATAAACCTAGAAAGAATCACAATTATTCAAGAATGGACATATCAAATTATTTTTGCATTCCTTCTACAAATGTTTGGCTCATTCTATCAACATTACTTCCAAAAATGATATCATCCACATAAACCACGATGATTAACATATCTTCATTGTCTATTTTGATGTAAATATTTATGTTTGTGTCTCCTCTTTTGAAACCTTGTTGTTGTAGGTATTTTTCAAGTCTTGAATACCAAGCTCTATGAGCTTACTTTAGTCCATAGAGTTCTTTCTTCATTCTGCATACATAATATTTGTTGTCTGACAGTTGAAATACTTCTGGTGGTTCAATATATACTTCTTCTTCTATATTTCCATTTAGAAAAGTTGGCTTGACATCCATTTGATAAACTTTGAAGTTCTTGAAACACTAAAATGCCAAAAACATTTTGATTTCTTCTAATCTTGCAACTGGAGCAGAGGTTTCTTCAAAGTCAATACCCTCAACTTGAGCATACCATTTACAGACCAATCTTTCTTTATTTATTACTACTTGTCCATCTTCATCCAATTTGTTTCTAAAGATCCATTTGGTGCCAGTCACATTCTTGTCTTTTGGTCTAGGCACAAGTTCCCTTGTCTCATTCTTCTCAATCTAATTTAGTTCTTCTTCCTTAGCATTAACCTAATGCTTATCTTCACTCGCTTGTGTGAAATTCTTGGGCTCTATTTTAGATAGCAAAGAAAAGTTCAATCTTCTTCTAGTCTAAACTCCTGCATCTATATCACCAAGAATTTGACTTTCTAGATGATTCTTTTGGAAAATTTTGGATGGTATCTTTGGATATTAGTGTTCTATTTCTTCTTGTTCTTTCATTTCTTCTTCCTTTTCTTGTTCTTTGTAGATTTTCTCCTTTGGATCTTCATTTGTTTGAGACTTTTCGTCTTTAGGTATTGCTTCATCCACTCTTATATCAATATTATCTACAACCTTGCAAAGTCTTTGGTTGTAGCATTTGTAGCCCTTGCTTCCATATGCATAGCCCAGAAAGATACATTCAACTATTATGAAATAAAACTTGCCTAAATTATCTTCATTTCTCATTATATAGCACTTTCTCCCAAATAATATGAAGTATTTGACTGTAGTTGGTCTACCTTTCCATAATTCATAAGGTGTCTAGTTGTTGTTCACTCTAATGTGTGCTATATTTAAATTGTAGATTATTGTGCTAATTGATTCTCTCCAAAAGGTGTCTGGTAGTTTGGCTTCATTCATCATTGTTCTATCCATTTCTTGTATGATTATGTTCTTCCTTTCTACAACTCTATTTTTTTGTGGAATCCTTGCTGCCAAAAAATGTCACTTGATTCCATGATTCTCAGAGAATTCTTCAAATTCATAAGATGTAAACTCACCTCCTATGTCTGATCTTAAGCACTTGATTTTTAAATCAGTCTCATTTTCAACTAGGACTTTGAAAGATTTAAACTTCTCAAATGCTTTAGATTTTTCTTTAAGAAATGTAACCCATGTTACTATTGTGTAATCATCAATAAGAAGCATAAAATAACTCTCACCTTTTAAAGTTTGTGTTCTTGTTGGTCTCTGGAGGTATGTGTGTACAAGTTCCAATGGTTTTGATGTTGAGTACTCCTTTCTTTTGAAACTAACTCTTGTTTGATTCTCATGCTCACATGGCTTGAAAATAGTGTAATGTAGGTTATGATATCCTTGTCATATCTCTTACTTCTTATGTCTTGCTAATTTTTACTAGATTGTAAAATTTTGTATGACCCATCCTTCTATTCCATAACCAACTTTTGTCTACTTGTCCCATACAACATTTTTATCCTTTTACTTCATTAAGAATGTATACATTGCTCGGAGTTTTGTTTGCATTTGCCACTAATCTTCTTGAAAATTCTTTATGTATCTCACATCCTTCAGAATGAAATGTGAGGTTGTAACCTTGATCACACATTTGACTGACACAGAAGATTGTGTTTTAACCCTTCAACATACAAGACATTTTGTGTTTTAGTCATTCCATTATCAACACTAATGGCACATTTTCTAACTATCCTTCCAAAAGCATTATATGACCCATTGCTAATTTTTACTAGATTGTAAAATTTTATATGACCCATCCTTCTATGCCATAACCAAATTTTGTCTACTTGTCCCATACAACATTTTTATCCTTTTACTTCATTAAGAATGTATACATTGCTCGGAGTTTTTTTTGCATTTGCCACTAATCTTTCTGAACATGCTTTATATATCTCACATCCTTTAGAATGAAATGTGAGGTTGTAACCTTGATCACACATTTGACTGACACAGAATATTGTGTTTAAACCCTTCAACATACAAGACATTTTGTGTTTTAGTCTTTCCATTATCAACACTAATGGTACATTTTCTAACTATCCTTCCAAAAGCATTATCCACAAAGGTAACACTGCCTCGTTTTTCTTCCTTTAGGAAGAGAAATTTGTTCTGATCCCTTTTCATGTGTTTTTGACATCCACTATCAATGTACCATTGGCTTCCTTTGTCTTGAGCATACATTGCAATTCCACGTTCTTCCTACTTTGGTTCTTCTTGCTTCCTTTTCCACACCTTTGTGTATTCTTCTCTATGCTTGGTAAGAGCATCGTCTTCCCTATTTTTTTTAGGATACTTTATTGTGTGGCTTCTATAGTCACATTTTATGTGTCCATAGTTATTGCACTTATAACATTCATCATTGTAATCAAGTAGGGGAGAAAATGAATTGTAGTTTATATCAACAAACCTATGGGAAATTCTAGTTTTTTGCTCACATAATCATTCTTTAAGGTTTTATAAGAACCTATATTTCTATATCTCACATGATAAATTATTTCATAAGCTATATAATCTATTTCTTTATGACCAAAATTATTGCAAGAAAAATAATAGCCCAGAAAAAGATTTTGGTACCAAGTTGTGAAAGGTCTTCTCATTAGAACGGCTCTTTTGAACTCATTCTTGTGAGAAGAATCAGGTTTATGTTGGTCATCATTTCCTTTCCTGTTGTTGATTTCATTCTTTATGGAGCCTTTGAGAATATTGGCATAGATTTTAATCTTTTATTCATTTTCCTTTTCTAATGGCTTTGTGACCTTAGTGCTTGTATCTCCCCTAGGAGTCTTTTTTTTTCGTCATATCCAAGGCTTGTCTTGATGAAGGGTGACCTTTGGCAACTGAGAATATTATCTAATATTTCAATACTTTTTCCAAACTTCAATATTCTATTCAACTAATCAGTGGTTTTCTCTAGTTCCTTTCTTAAAGAAATTATTTCAGCTTCTAGCTTCTCGTAATTTTCTTCCTTTTCTTTCAACTGGCTTCTCACCACTTTTATCTTTTTTTCCTCTTCTAGTTGAGTCTTTAGGATGATAACTATTTTTTCTATTTCATAAATATCATGATCCTTCTTTTCATATTTTTGCAATTGCTCTTTCTACTTTTTATTATTTCCCCTGAGTCTGTCTATTTCTTCTAAGGCACTAGTGAATTTTGCTTCAATATTCACTTCCCCATAATTGTCTTCTTCTTCTTAATTTGATTTTTCATTATTATTGTCTTCATTTTCTTTATCAGTGGACTTTTTATCCATGGCTATGAATATTAATTCTTCTTTTTCAATATCATAAACATATCCATCATTTTTTTTAGATGAGCTATTATCCTCTCTAGAGTAAAAACTCTTCCTCTTAGTTTGTTTTCCTCTTTTGTGTCTATAAGGTTTGTTTTTATTTTTATATTATTCTTTATCATTAGTGTCCTCATCATCATTGTCTTCCCTTTTTTCATATGGGCATTTAACATCAAAATGTCCTACTCTACCACAATTAAAACATTTGAAGGGTAGCTTACCTGTATATTTTCCAGATCCTCTTTCTAGCTTTCTCACAAATTGTGCTTCTTCTATATTTGATTCATGGTTGGAACAATCACAAATTTTTTGTCATTTTTTCTTCTTTGATGATTTGAAAGTTGCTTCCTTCTATGTTGGATTTTATTTTTCTCTCCTCATCTCATATGCAGTGAGAATCCCATGCAGCTCATCCATCTTCAGTTTCTCTAGATCCTTCATTTATTCAATGGTAGAGACCCTTGCATAAAATCTTAAGGGGAGAGACCTTAGCACCTTTTGCACAATCATTGGTTCTTCAACATTCTCACCAAGTCCTATGGTGGTGTTGAAAATTTCATCCACTCGAAGTAAATAGGCTACAGCATTTTCTTTGTCTTTCATTTTCAAAATCTTGAACGGTATTCTATGAATTTGGAGATTTTCCTTCTTCACCTTATCATCACCTTCATTGATGTTTTGAAGTTTGTCCCAAATATATTTTTTCAATTCACAATGCATCACCTTGACAAATTATGATTCTGATAGACCACACAAGATAGTATTCATGGCTTTTGCATTATGTTCACTAGCCTTCTTCCCAATGTTATCTGTTGGTGGAGTTTTGGGGTTTGTATACCCAGTCACAACTGATTTCCAAATATAAAATCAAAGATCCATTAAATAATTATCCTTATACTCCATAATGCATAGTTTATTTCTTCAAACAATGGAGTCATGTTTGTGAAGAAACCTTTTTGACTATCCATATGTGCTCACGTGATCTACCTTCCAATGGTTAGATTGTTTCTGATGGAACCGGATCTGATACCAATTGTTGAAATTATGTTTATACTGAGAGGGGGTTGAATCAGTATAAATTACTTTTTACTTTATTTAACCATTCATCAATCATTCATTATCACATATAAACTCAAATCACAATTCATAGAAATTAATGTAGAAATGTTGGAGTTACTTCACACACACCTAGGATTTATTTTTCCTAAGGTTTTTCCTTGTTTATTAGTCATAATTAGTCATTGTCCAGTCTCCTATAATTTAGGGGAGAATATTCCACCTAGAGAATATTCACTTTCAGTTGACACTTCAATTTGACTAGTTGAGTTGAGTTTAGATGTTGCATTGGTTTTGTCACCATGCAACATCGGGATCATCACCAGCTAATGCACTTTCCTTGGGATCATCACCAGACTGGTGCATTACCCTTGATTTCCTTATTTAAATCCTCACTACTCTATGTTCAGTCAGTTAATTGAAGACTAATTGATTAGTTAACTCAGCTAGGTGTCAGTTCACTCCCGTAACTGTCTAAGAGACTAGACTAGGTGGAATTTCACTCTCGTAATTGTTGGTGTGTGTCCAGATCACTCTAGACCACTACTATGGCACATTAGTTACTCATGTATCCTATATCTATTGTAAATTATTCACTCTTTGAGTGTGGAATACAGTTAATGAGAATACTTTGATTCTTTCTCTCCTTATTCTTCTTTCTCAAATTCTCTTTACAAATGTGTGTATTATTGTTTAGCTATATTTATTCTGTGCAGGTTCAACACATTTACATGGTATCAGATCCGACAGACTGTTAAGAAAAATCTACACCAAATTATTTTTGCCGGTATTGAAGATTGAAGAACGCAAAAGATGGATTATTCACCGAAAATACTTATCATGCCTCATAACTATTTAGAGTGGAAGCCAACAATTATTCTTCTTCTTATATGTAGAGGCTTGTACCAAATAACTATGGAAATGGAATTAGAGCATGATTTCGCTGATGAGAAAAACTATTTTCTCAATAGACAAGATATGGCCATAGGATGGATCATCTCGTTTATTTCTCCAGAAATTCTCCATCAAGTATATGATGACTCACAAGAATCAACTCCAAATGAATTATGGACAGATTGGAGGTTCTATTTAGTATTAAAGAAGATTGTGAATATTTCATGCAGGAGGTTAACTAGATAGAACAAGAAGAGAATCCTTCAGAAGATCAAACATTTTATTCTGAAGATTCTTCTACAAAAGTATTTGCACAAATTTGTATTCCATTAATTGAAGATGATGTCTACTCCATTTCAGATTTGTTTTTTGAATTTCATGTGGAAGATATATGGCATGCATCTCAGGAGTCACATACAGACACTTTTGCATGCACCATGGATGCATCTCAGGAGACAAAAAGGAATTCGTGCACATCAGACTCAATTCTGATATTTTATGAGAACAATTTGTAGAAAAAAAATTGGATATTTGAATTCCTCTTGAGAAAATATCCAATTTCAAAAACAAAATCATCCGAAATGGAGTCCGGAAAGTGAAGTTATGATCTTTTTAAAATCAACAAAATTTCAGTGTTTTTTTCGGAATCGGCCCCACGATTTTCAAAATTTCATCCAAACTTTATTTGGATATTCTTCATTACAATAAGATAAAGTGGATATGTTTTTACATCTCAATGGTGCATATACTTTATCATATCTATGCAGACATCTACATCTTCAACAAAATCTTCAACGAGCCCAAACTTGCACAATTGTGAGGTCTTCTTGGAGTGAAGGACACAGTTGCTTAGCAACTGCTTTTTGTTCCTTCTCATTTTTTTTTATTTTTTTTATGCATTGTAATTTGAGG
>JASDQU010306581.1:109728-121421 GCA_032191745.1 Picea mariana | reverse complement strand
TTCTCCATTAAATTTATTATTGAAATAATGTATTTTGTATTCACTTTGAATTATAATACACTCATCACTTCACTTTATTATTTACCTTTTAAAATCTCTTAAACCACTTTGACTACTTTGACCTTTTGGGGCTTCTAGATGACATATGAGGGTCCTCCAACTTCATAAGGCCATAACTTTCAAACCGGAAGGAGTTATGTGACATTCCACATACCACCAGAAATGGAATGACATATACTATCCCTATAGAATAGTATTTTCTTCAAATATATCAAAAATAATATCGTTATCCATCAAACAAACTTGGGTCCATTACCCAAACCTGGGTTCTCCAACTTCACGTGGTCATAACTCTCTAACCGTGAGGAGATATGTGATGTTCTACATACCAACGGAAATGGCATGAAAAGAACTATTCATATAGGATAGTTTCCCTAACAAATTCACTGTCCTTCATCTCATTATTTCACAATTAAGCATGGGTTCTCTTACTCCGCAAAGCGTGTTCCCGTGAGGGCTTTCACCATAAGGGGACCACTTTGGAGTTCATCTATATTTAATTCTTATCAACCATGAAAAAACAATAATGAGTCATATTTACATCAAACAATATTGGGTCCATTACCCAAACCTTTGTGCTATAGGGATTTCTTCAAGGGTTGACATCAATGACAACCAACTCTAATCAACAGAAGGTTGGTGGCTTAAACTTCCTCATCTCTCCTTGCAAACTTTCTAATTTATGTCTTCTTCTTTGGTGCCTAACGTGAGACACTTCTAGACTACTTATGGAGTCTTCATACGCATAAAATTTCCTTGTTGAGTAAGGAGGTGAGTGATGCCTATGAGTTTTTCTAGCACTTCTTGAATGATCTTCTCTTTTGTAGTTATCTCTTCTTTCAAGATGTTTTCCTTCTTCTTTATGTCTTGAGTATGACCCATTCTTTGCTTGCCTCTGCAACTAATTTAGGATTTGCATAATTTGAGCATTTATTTGATCTTTCTCTCTCATCATCTTCTCATTTTCTTCTTTGTAACTCTGCATGTATATTCTCAAGCTTCTCATGGTCTCTATTAATGTTTTTGGCTCCACTCAGCTCCTGTGTCCATTAGATTATGTCTTTGCATTACCAAAACTTATATTTCGACCTTTCGTTTCTCTCTCACGAACGAAGGCTCCCTCTCCTTCCTCCATGTCCAAAATATGATTTTTTAGCTTGAACTCATATGTTTGTATCCCATAATTCTACAAAATGTGCAAACAACCATTTTTGTTAGAGTTATGCATATTATAGAAATTTGGTCAATTAATGTTACAAATCCTTTTTATGCTCAATTCATAAAGAATTATATCATATTTATCCCAATTATACTAATTCCAGGTTCTCCTCCTATGAAGCATATTTCAAATGACTATTCATGTTCCTCAATATGATCTCTGAGATGAAAGTTATGGCTTCCTGAAAAAGCCACTTTCACCCCATTTGTGCCTTTTCTCCACTAGTGTATTTTTTACTGGAAGGCCAACTTCTATCAACTGCAAAACAAAATATATCAGGAACTAGAGAAAATTTTATATGAGACATAGATAAAAATAATGACAAGTAATTTAGAACAACTCTCAAATTTTAAATCTGATGCTCCGATCAAAAACTGTAGTAATCTAGAAATGACAACTTTGTCCTTTTTCACCCATTTTTCCAAACTATCTCTCAATTTGTGCAATTCTGGAAAAATTTCACTAAACCAAAGTCGTCACTATTGATGAATATATAGTTAGAGTAAATAAAAATTTTCAGTTTTGTGATCTAGGGTCACTTTCCCTCCTTCGAAAATCCCACAAATCCCCAAAAAGCGGTCAGCAATAGTGGATTTTGGCCTATTTCAACATCCCTATTCCAATCGCCTTATAATTTATTCAATTCCTTCATGACGTATTTTCATGTCTTCTTTCTAGACTCTCTCCAAGAATTTCAACTTACTCTGGTTCTTTGTCGACAATCTAGACCTAGATCTTTAAAAACCACTATTTTTCACTTTCTGACAAATCCAAGTAGAAATGGACAGTGTCCCTCTTTGGTACTATTGTATATCTCCTCTCCGCAGACAAAACCCAAAAGTTTCATCTTGATCAACTTTAATCTTCTCCTGTTATGGCCAAAATAAGAAAATGGCTCTAGACTTGGTTTTTTTTAGTTTTTTTTTAGACTGAAGGACAGTCTTGACTATGTGGAAATACACTGACATGGATGATGACAAAGAAGTGACATGGAATCGATCACCAAGGACTTCTTCCCTTGCTCCTAAATTTATACACCTCTGATCTCGGTCCACCAACCCACTATGGTCAACTTCCATACTCTCGTGTCCTCAACTCCAGTCTAGTTTGACCACCATCCCATTGTGCTCAACTTCCATACTCACCGGGACACCATCCGACTAGGGTACTAGGGCACCGACCCACTGCACTCAATTCACATATATCTCTCAGTGATCCGACATCGGTCCGATTTGGTCCACTATGCCACCGGGGTACTCGGCGACCAGCCCACCATTTTTAAGATTTCATATACTCCTACTAATAAACTCTAGTCCAATCCACCAGGACACCGAACCACCAAAATTCTCCACACATGTTCCCACATAATACTTGTCAATCATCTCTAGTCTATTCCATCGGCCCATCGGACTTCTGCATTCAAGCTTGGATCCAACCATTGACCCATCAAGTTTTCACATTCAAGCTTGCATCCAACTATCAACCCACCAGGATTCTCATATAAACCTTACAAAACGACTATGGTCTGGTCTATTGGCCCACTACGGCACCAGGCCACTGGGTGCTCTGCGTAAACTTTTATCCAACAAGGGGCGATCTGATGTTGGTCCAGTCCACCGAGCTAAAAGTTTACATTGTGTGTGGGCTCCATAAGGTTTTGTGGCTCTCTATGCTTCACGCACAAGTGACAAAGGGTTCCCTTTTGCTTATAAATCGTTCACTTGAAATCTTCCCCATGCATGTGGGATAAAGAAAAGTTAACGCCATCACAAATCAATGGCTCTAGATCCACACGAGGAAGAGATTGACAATCATTGTGCATTGTTACTCCAAGAGGCATAACTGTTGATTTTGATGCCCAAATCAAGCAAGTGATACCTCGATGGAAAGCCATGGTCGTGAGAAATTTCCTGAGTCTGATTTTTGGGACTAAAGAGCAGAGTTTAAACCACAAATACTCCCCCTCCATCGTTGTCTCGTAGCCATTAATTTCATTCAAAAGAAAAATATGCCTCCAACAAATTTTTTCCTAGCATTTAGCAAGCCCATTCAAAGGTTTGGTGTTGTAAACCAATAGCTCTAATACCACTTTGTAATACACCCAATTAACAAACAAAAAGAATGATTTTCTCTATGCTTTGATATAAAACGTACCCACTGCTCGGGTACCTCTAAATTTTCCCTCTTGGGATAATTCGAAATTCTTATACCATTTAATTAATAAAGAAGCATGAAAGAAATACAACAACAACACATGCAATAATCAAGATTCATGCTACACTATAAAATAAATGAAAAATATGCCATGCACAGCAATAACCAACAAATAGGCGCATTGTACTACATATCTCAGAGATAATGATTAATACATAACATAAATAAATATAAAAGTAGAGAAACATATGATAGAGAGAATGTAGCTTTAATAAAACCAATCACCAACTAGCTACAAACCAAGGACATTCCACCCAACCTTAGACATTGTTGTTCCAAGTCTCAATAGTGGGTCACCCCCAAGCGAGGGCTATGAATCCATGAGGACGGGTCTCAGACTGACACTTAGCTTCCTAAAATAGTCAGCAATCAAGCTCTCACAAGTTTCTCAAACACACAGCAAATCCAATTTACCATCTCTCTTCCCCTTCAGCTTGCACCACCCAAAGAGAATGAACCCCCTTTGCCGCCACACAGTCCCTCAAGTTGTCCACCTCTTTCCAGCACTCCAGTGCTTCTGATCATGAAATACCAGTGCTGGAAACTCTCAGGATTCTTAGTTGTGGAAATTTCTCTCTCAACTGCCATTATTCTCATGCACACAAGCATCCCTCCCTTTCTAGGATAATCAGTAATTAATTACAACCATCCAAACATGGTTGTTTTCCTTCAACAATTCATTTCCCATCCCCGTGCAAAACTAAGAATGAGAAGAAGAGTGAATTAGAGAGGAACAACTCCAAAAATAATTTCTGAGTAAGAATGAATGGCCAACCCCCAAGACAATCAAGAACAAGGTTTAAATATCAAAATCATAATGTGATATTCCCCCAAGAAGCTAATGTAACCCCCTCTTTCTCTCCAAAATTCCAAGCTGGATAAAATAAAAATAATTTAAAAATGTAAAGGCCTAACCCCTCAACTTTCCCCCTATCTCATGGAATCATACCCCCCTATAATTATTGTCATTGTCTATCTTGCAACTAGCAATATATTTTATTATTAATAATTATCAAAGTACTACATTCCCTAGGCACTCCGGCCCCTTTCAATTGTTCAAGCACTCTGGTCTTTCATCAAATAAAAAAAATACATTATTAAACTGGGGAATCAAAACCGAGGTATTACAGAGTTGGAGTTGGCTTGACACAAGATAAGAAGGCACTATGGCCCACCTGGCCACTATATATAGGTGCATATGGTATAGAGACTGTCAAGGATAGAAAAAGAGAGGGTGAAGCACAAATTGCCTTCCATTTTGGAGAAGAAAGATTCATAAGGGATGGTCCTCTAAATTTAGTATATCACCATTGTTTAGTGTGCAAATACAAATGGCCTTACAAGTACAAAGTATGGCAAGAGGAGAAACCCTACCAGAGAGATACAACACTTGATGAGGTAGTAGTAATGATGGGAAACAAAGGTAAAGGGGAAAAATAAAAGAAGAAAGACCAGAAAGATAAGGAAAATGTTGAGTAGGAAGAAAGAGAGAAAGAAGTAAAATAGAAAACAGTGGAAGGGGAATGGGAAAAGATAGAAAAGGAAGAAGCTAGAGAGTGAGCAAAGGCAGAGAAAAAGGAAGAATTATTGAGAGAACAATAAGCAGAAAAACTAAGACGAGAAAAAGCAGAAAGGAAAAGAATGGAAGATGAAAACTATGCTCAAGAAGCTAAAGATAAAGAGAGTTAGAGAAGCATAGGAGGTAGAAAAAATAACACAAGTAGGAGTAGAAAGGCTTGCTCGGGAAGTTGAGGCAAGAAAAGAGGTAGAAAATAAATAGGAAGAGAAAAGAATAGATGGTGCAGAGTAGATAGGAGAAGGATCATCCAACCCAAAAATACCAATCAGGCCTATAATGCAACCCATCATCGAGGGTCACTTTCTATCTTATGAGATGATCTTAGGTCATTCTACTCCATCAAGATGAAATTTAGGTGTGTTCCTAGACTCATTTGTCTTTGATAAAAGAAAGAAACGAGTAGTAAGACAAAGACAAAGGCAAAGAAGCTCAAGATGACAAGAGTCCCAAAATTGGTAGTCACAATGGAAACTCCAAAAGATGAAAAAGATGCTCAAGAAGCTAAAGAGAAAGAGAGTTAGAGAAGCGTAGGAGGCAGAAAAAATAAGAAAAGTAGAAGCAGAAAGGCTCATTCGGGAAGTCGAGGCAAGAAAAGAGGTAGAAAATAAATAGGAAGAGAAAATAATAGATGGTGCAGAGTAGATAAGAGAAGGATCATGCAACCCAAAAATACCAATCAGGCCTACAATGCAACCCATCATCAAGGGTCACTTTCCATTTTATGAGATGATCTTAGGCCATTTTACTCCATCAAGATCAAATTTAGGTGTGGTCCTAGACTCATTTGCCTTTGATAAAAGAAAGAAACATGTAGTAAGACAAACCCAAAGAAGCTCAAGATTACAAGAGTCCCAAAATTGGTAGTCACAATGGAAGCTCCAGTGATTGTTGAAGTGGAGGTTGGTCTAGTGGCTTCAGCATCTGCAATTGTTGCATGTACACAAGCAATTGAATCTAGTATCATCAAGCTAGTGAAAGAAATAAAAGAAATGGGATAAACACTCTTAAGGACTAGGTGGCACACTGCAATGTGTACTTGACCAGCTTATCCAAATTCAAATAATATGTTTTTGAGATTCAAGTTGAGTTGAATGTGGCACAAAGGCTATTATATAATAGTCTATCGTATATCTAGGCCTAATCCTCTCAATTCTTAACCTTCATGAACAAAGTAAAAGATAAAATGGAGAATCTAGAATGAATTCAAATGGGGTTGGATGAGATTAAAAGCTGGAAAAATGAAGAAACAAATGCCGCAAAGGACCTACTAAGGATGAGTAAAAAGAAGACTCAATGTAATTATGCAACACTAACGAATTGTAAATCAGTAAGATTATCCTTTAAAAAAGATGCCATTGCCTCATTCAACAAATGCCACTGTCTACACCAAGCTACAGAGAAAGTGATTAGAAGATGTTTATTTTCTCTTAGTGAAACAGAGGCACCCTGAGTAGTTGTTGAGTGTATAAAAGACTTGGAAGATATCATCAAGAAGAATAGTATTTCCATAGGAATAAACTTGAGTATCAAAAAGAAAGTATTGAAGGAACACATCTTATTTTCTTCAAGAAACATTACTTTGGTGCAACCCCCTACTGCTCAAGAACGGCATGTACGAGCTGGGGGATCATTTTTACTGGTTGTTGGGCTAGGTATGGGCTCTCAACAGTTTACAGGTAGTAAATTAATCTTCTAAAAACTAGAACATGGTCTATGGAAGCCATGGAAAACAACATTGGAATTTTTCCCTTCTCCAACAATCAATTAAACAATAAAATTTAGAATTGGAAACTCTCCACAATAGTGAAACAACCATATTATCTTAGCCATTGATATTGCATCTCATAGATAAACCAACAGTGTGCATTATAGAGCTATTGGGATTCTTTAATAGCCAAGAGGAATGAATACATGAAGCAAAAATCAAATCATTTCCATTGAATTAAAATTTACACCATTGAAATTACTAGGCAACCATTAGAATACAGATTAGATTCATTTAAAACTTATAGATAGAAAGATAACATAGAAAATAAATAAACTCAACACACAATAACTCAGTGTTTATGCTTGAAACCCAAATGGGAAAAACAACATTCAATTGGTCATGGTCAGGCTCTTTACTTCTTGGAAATGTGACTTGCACATTACCCTCAAGCTCTCTAGTCATTCTTAGTCTTCACATGGTAATTTAGACAACAATTCCTCTCACTTTCAACCAAAGAACCCCTCCTCCTTTGAGGTGCAAGAATAAATAGGAGAACAACTCAGCTAGGGATTTAGTTAGAAGGGCACACACCCCCAACTCTTTATCTTCCCCAAGCTTAGTGTTGGCTTCTCCTTTTTTTGTCTTTTTTTTCAATTACAATAGAGAAATAGTGTCTCATGTTTTTATTTTTTAAATACACAATTTATCTTTTCTTTTTGTCTTCTTCTCATTTTTAAATACTCTTATCATGCAAGATAGAGTGCAATCCCCAAAAAATAGATAGTATTATAAAAATAGTGAAACTGGAAAGCACTCATGTATGAGTTGGTTTGTCAAAATAAATCAAAGTTGTATTAACATAAAAGAAAGAAACTAATGAATAATAGAGCATATGATCCAATGTGTTTTCTCCATGTAATCAGCATCACAATCATCAACTTCTTGTAGATAGCAAAACAAATTTGATATTTAGAAAATAATGCTAACTAATATTCAGAAATAGACTGGCTATAGAATCATAGATTATGTAGCTAGTCTTATTATTAACAAAAGGAAATCAAAATTAAATCTCCCTATTTTGATTTTTCATAACAGAATGAAATAAAATCAAACAAAATCATTTTTACCATTAGAAATTAGCAAAAGGAGGATCGGACAGTTCCGAATTTATGATGGATTTGAAACTGGTTGTATTTTTTATGATTATATTACCGGATCTCTTGGGTCTTTTATTTGCCCTTTCTATGTGTGATTTCAACTCTTAGTTATCTCGTTCCAGTAGAGAATTATGAGCAGCTAGATGTTTTACTTGATCCTGTAACAACGAAATATCCATGTAATAACATTCTATCCAATCTAAGAAACTGTCACAATGTACTGGTGTAATGGCAGATCGATGTGGAATGTAGTCAACAACGGGTATTTCGCGCTTCCTTGTGGCTTGGTTCAAGTCATGAGTAATGCCAGCAAAACCTTATTTTCCCTTGAGACATGGGGGTAATCTAGACACAAAGTCATACTGTTCAACATGGGCGGTAGTTTCGTTCCCGAGACATTGGTTGTCTGGATCTTCCTGAGACAGAAAATCGTTTATCTCTTGATCTGAACATTGATCACTGACCTCGATCTCTAATGATCATTTTTCCGATTCCTTAAATTCCTAGAAATTACTTCACCAGACCTCTTATTTTTAAAATTTAAATCTGAGCTTTGTTGTTTCTTACCCTTACGAATTTTCTTTGTGATATGTTTATCATTATGATTCTGATTAGATTCATCCGTAAACATAGGGGAAGATTTTCCTTTTAATTTTCCCACTACCTGTTCCAACGATTTCCTGGGCGAAAACATACATGGTAATTCCTTAACCACTGGGGTTTCCAAAGCAATAGACATAGATTCATTAAATTCACAGCCATCGGGTGAATTGAAACCGTGACTTTCCTGTTCTGGACTGTCCAATTTGGGGTTTACATTTAAAGACGGGTTGATTGTATTGTCGGCCTGGGAAAAACCATTTCATCTCAAGAAACTCTCCCAATTGTCCCTGATTTGTGATAGATGTGATAGCAGCAGGATTTTAACAAGCCCGTGATGAAAAAGACTCGACAGAGAGTTCATGCTTTGTCGCTTATAGCGTTTTGACATTTTATAAAGGCTCATTAACAAGTAGAACGGTATGTTTAGATCAAACCCTATGAATAACATGAGCAGATGGATGTGGTATAAAAAAATCAAACCATATTGGCCTTCACATGTGATAAATTGTTTCAAAATTAAAACAAGGTTGTTCCATCTAAGTTTTAGAAAAGCAATGGGAATACCTTTAGGGCAATAGGTGGATTTGCGGGAGACCATGAACAAGCTCCATGGAACATCCTCCATTTTGGCATTCTTAAACCACTTTTCGCCTTCCAGTGAGAGTCATGTCGCTCGGGATATGAAATCTTTTGTTACCTCCAATTGCACATCCCCGACCTTGGCCTTAAAACCATCAAATTTCTGTGCAAAGGCATGCGCGACAACGAGGTTGTAGCCTTAGAATTTCTTAAGGAATACATCCCAACCATGAGCCTTCAAGTCATCTATGGCATCATCGTGGGAAAGAAGGGCTTGGAAACCATTCGGCTCGATTTGAACCACAGGGGCCATGGCCACTGTGCAATAGACACAAAATATATCACAGGTGGTAAGTTTCATCTTCCAACAAACGAGTAGCAGAGAGAGATCTTTGCAAACTAAAATGGCCTGAAAACTAGGAACTTTGGAGACTACCATGTTGGGATTACTTAAGTTTAGAGATACAGTGAACCGAAGGGTGCGCAGATCTAAGAGCCATTTCCCATCATGAGTATCAAACCCTTGATTACCATCGAATACAAATTTGAACAATGAATGGTTTCATTAATGCGCAGGACAGCAGGGTGAGGTGTAGTCGTGGGTACAGCAAACCAGTACCAAGTGACATGAAGGTTGATATGATTGTTGAGAGCATGAGACCCATATCGAATGTTAACCCAATGTTTTTTGCATTCATACAATTCAAAAATTACAACCAAATGATCAACCAAGGAACCAATTAAGCCATGGTATCCATAAAACATAAAGATTGTGGTGGGAATTAAATCAATGAATTCATAAAACTTGAAGCTTAGAGATATATGAGTACCTTCAAAGTGAAATTTGTTTAGGTAGAATATATAACAACAAATCCCAAACCAAGTTTTTATTTAAATTCATGCTTACAGTCATGAATTTTAAAACAAAACAAGCAAAAATTCAAATGAAAAACTCAATAAGACAAATTTAACCCAATCATCGCCTCGAAGTCCAAAAACATGAATGTTCATAAATTTAAGGAGGTGGCAGCTATAGAAAGGTGTAATCCCTTTATGGTGATTTTAATTGTGATAAAAATCGACAGAATTGGTGGTTGCCAAAAATGGCAACATACTAGGCGAAGCAGTTATCTTTGCATCACCAGAAAATTTATGTCAGGGGTTCAGATGAAATAAATTTTTAGAAACAGTCAAAAACAGATCAAACATTCCAATCACAACTCAGAAAATGACGCAATTTAGCATTGGATGTATTTATGTTCGAAAAAATAGTCTAGTATCTTATTTAGATTACAGGTATAACGACGTTTATACAGATAACTTTGATACCATTGATAGAGCCACTGCTGCCAGCAGGCATCCATAGCCTCGGCAAGGATGTCATTTAACCCACTCTAGTACCTCTATTTTGTCCAATAGTTTTCCATTCATGATAAAAACATCTTCATGCTTGATCATATCAACAAACATACCGGAGAATCTTCTTAAACTCGGCATTGCTTCACTGCCAGCGAGCCTGTTCAGTACCCTGACGAAGTTTCCTTGGTATCATGAGTGCATTTACCCGTTGCCAGCAAAATTGCTCAGTGTCTCAGCAGGTTTACAAACACTTCCCACACATTACAGTGCTTCCAACTCTCTAGAATTTGTTTATAAATTTGCAGAAACTTCATGATATTCAAGAGAGCGGGGTGATACTAAAAATATCATAGTTTGGAATGAAAAGTTTGATCATTTGCAAATTATTTTTTTGTTCTGATAACCTTCATCACGATTTGGACGCTTAGATTTCTGTTAAGAAAACATCTCAAAGATGGGAAGGTACAGTTGAGTTTTTTTTCTTAAAACAGGGACAACGTCAGAAGTTTGTTAAGGATAATTGCATATTCCTGTGCTTTTAATGAGAAACCAGTAACACTGTTTGAACATAAACTTCCCTTTGTTGATATGAGTTTTAGCACTTGCTGCTCAGATGCTTGAAAAGTTATCAGTCGCTGCTACAGAACAAGATTTCTAATGTCCCTTCAACAATTTAAATGGTGATTAAGACATAATGATTGAGAAAACAAGCAAAATCAAGCAAAATGAAAAGAACCAAAATCAAAACAGAAAAGAAAATTAAAAATATTTACAAGAGGGTGGATCATGAATCATTAGGTGGAATACCTCTTGAGAGCCTGACCATTCACCAAGAAAGTGTCTGGTTGTCCCTCCAAATTATGCAGATGGAAATAACTAGGACCCAATTTTTCAGAAATTACAAATGGTCCCAGCCACAAGTTCTGAAACTTGGTATGTTCCCCCTTTCCCTCGTGAGCTTTGTCCCACTTGAGAATAAAATCTCCGACATCAAAATTCCTATCAGAAGATGAATTTGAATCAAACCATCTTTTTACAATTTGTTGGTGTTGGTCCAGTTTTTGTTTATCTTGTGTTCTCACGTCTTCTAGTTTTAACAAGGCATTTATCCGATTTTCTAGAGGAGGGCACTCTTCTTCTTGAACTTTATGTGACAGTTGCAGAGAAGGGAGTAAAACATGTTACCAGATGAACCGAGAGATCGGTTCATCTGGT
>JASDQU010306581.1:67430-100019 GCA_032191745.1 Picea mariana | reverse complement strand
AAATCTCTCTGTAATATTTTTCTTTGCATTAATAAACTGCTCCAAGTAGCCGCGTTGGCTGGGGCCGTGGATGTTTCCCCGTAGGGGTTTTACCACGTGAAAACATCGGTGTGTTGATCTTTGATCTGGTTATGTGAGTGGTTACTGAAGGTGTTCGTCCTCTGTTGGAATACCTATGTTGTCGAACACTAAGAGCCATTTCTCATATGATTATCAAACCCTTGATTACCATGGAATGCCAATTCGAACAATGAATGGTTTCATTAATGCACAGGACAGTAGGGTGAGGTGTAGTCATGGGTACAGCAGACCAGTACCAACCGACATGAAGTTTGATATGATTGTTGAGAGCATGAGACCCATATCGAATGTTAACCCAATGTTTTGTGCATTCATACAATTCAAAAATTACAACCAAATGATCAACCAAGGAACCAATTAAGTCATGGTATCCATAAAACATAAAGATTGTGGTGGCAATTAAATCAATGAATTCATAAAACTTGAAGCTTAGCGATATATGAGTGATTTCAAAGTGAAATTTGTTTAGGTAGAAGATATAACGACAAAGCCCAAACCAAGTTTTTATTTAAATTCATGCTTACAGTCATGAATTTTAAAACAAAACAAGCAAAAATTCAAACGAAAAACTCAATAAGACAAGTTTAACCCAATCATTGCCTCCAAGTCCAAAAACATGAATGTTCATAAATTTAAGGAGGTGGCAGCTACAAAAAGGTGTAATCCCTTTGTGGTGATTTTAATTGTGATAAAAATCGACAAAATTGGTGGCTACCAACAGAAGGCCCTCCTCTTAGTGACTCGTTGTATTATCTTAATTTAGTTGATATTTAATCTCTCGAATCTACTATCATCGAAAAGAATAAAAACAAAACTAATCCTTACTCATTTTTTTGGATCCACTTGTTATAAAAGCAAAATGAAATGAGAAGAAATGGATCTTCCTCTTGGGGGAGGAAGCTATGGTTCGAGGGGTAATATGGTAGGCCTAGAAATTGCATTGTAATGAGCTTCATGTCCTCTAACATTTCATGCTTAGAGATTCAGACATTCTTCCAGCTAGACTATGTTCTTCTTGCATCATGTTAATTTCTTGTCTTTTTTTAATACAATGGGATTTCCGCAATGCACTGATACTCACAAAATTTAGCCTTGATTACAGTAAGGATCTTGTTTTCAATTACCTATTTTTTGTATGTTGTTTTTGAATATTTGTTTCAGGTTTGAAATATCATTTTGAGCTTGAAAATATTCAACACATGAGTAAACATATTGTTCACTTATGTTTTGCATTTCTCTCGCTATTCCTCCTATATCCAATTGTTATTTTTTCTAGTTTTCAGAATGAATGCCCTTGACTACATGAAGTATTATTGATCATTTGAGATTTAATTGATGAGTTGTATCATGTCCTAAACCCATCCAACTACCTTGATCCACTTATAAACCAAACCAAATCATTTCAATAACTGAGATGTGCTAGGCATGCTTCTCTTTGTAGTCAAGAGCATCTTCTAGTGCTAATAGAGAGTAATGTATTAATGCAGGTGTATAAATTGGTCATGATGACATGGGGCCCTTCACACCATCATCCATATCGCCTACCTCATACATATCCTTTATCCTTGTCTTTTCCAATCCTTGTAGGCCTAAGACAATATACAATTATTTTTGTGTGGATCCAATTTGAATCACACCTTCCCCTTGGGTGGATGTTGGTCCCCAAAAGATTCCAAGGATAGGTGAGGGATATTTCTTGCAATCCAATTCCTCTCATACCATTTTTATTTCCTTGGATTCTACCCCTTGAGGCCAATCTACCGTATTTCTTGCCATCCTCTATGAGTTACTTGTTCTTTTTGCTACAAAATTATGTCTTCCTTTAATTCTTCAAGACCATGCAGTGCAAAGTCTTTGACACTGGGGAGAACCCGATGGTCCTCTTCTCCATCCAGCATGGAGGGTTCCAAAAACATTAGATACTCTGTTGGGGACCTATAATCATAGGTAACTCGATTCTTCGACTATTGATTTGGCATTTCTCCCGTGATGAAGGCATCTGGCTCGGTTGTTTTCCATTTCCCCCCTCCATCTATTTCGCCCGATCCTCCATCACCCTATTGCATCCTTCATCCACCGTTGTGCCCTTTAGTCTCTCACCCTTCATTCCTTCACCCCTTCGCCAATCTTGTCCGTGCACGAATAAACAAACTTAGGTTAAAGGGAAAATCAAATAATGTTAGTAATAAGTTTAGTGTAGTTAGAATAGGTTAGACTAATTAATAATAAATTAATTATTAATTAATTAATAATTAAGTTAGCTTGTTAGTAATTAATTAATTGTTAACTAATTAAATGAGTAATTAAGTTAGTAGTTAAGTTAGTTAGAATTAAATGTTAACATTAATCATAAAATAAAAATATAACAAAATTATAACACATATAAAAACATACACTAAAACAAAATATATATTCAAACATTAAAAATAAAACAATATAAAAAATATATATATAAAACATCAAATAAAAACACAAATAAAAAAAAATAAAAAATATAATATAAAAAACAAAACATATTTTAAATAAAACTAATAAACAAAAAGTAAAAACAAAACTAAAAATTAAAACACTTATCCTAAGTTCCTACCCACACTCCCCCATGCATATCGGACCTCCCCCCCCCTCACATCCCATCAGCTCATGGGGTCCGATAAGTTGTTTCCTAAAAACCACCTGTGGACACTTGGCGGCTCCACAATCCAGCGGAGCCCCCCCCAAAAAAAAAAACCACTTACCACCTCAGGGGGATCCGAAATACCACCTTTCCCCAACAAAAACCGCTTTTGCAATGTTTTTGACTAGTCTTTTTCCGAAGGCGTTTCTGGGCAAACAAAGATGAATTTTAAAAAACCGAAAGAGGTTTTTGTTCAGAAAGGGTTGAAGAAAAAAAACCTCTCCCAATATTTTCACAGCTACAATCAGATGGGAGAATCGAAGCCATCTTCAAGCCCTATTTTTCCATAATTTCTATTTTTCTTGTTACAGTCCCGATTTTACGAGAGATGTTTCAGCGATCTGGAGGCGAATTTGGAGAAACCAAAGGATTTTTTTGTCCAAAACATGATCATATAAAATAACCTCCTTCAGTTTTTTCCCAGGTGTCATCATTGAAGAGAAACAGATGTCTGTGTGGACCCCTTTTTTGCAGAAATTTGTCCCGTCTTTCATGGCGGACAGTTCAGTATATTTAGAGATTTTTATTCCTATTTTTGGCTAAGGTGGTTGAATTCGACCTCCTGAGCCTAAGGAGAGTTTTTTATATATATTTTAATGAATCAAATGTGCAGGAGGGGGTCAGGGACCATGATTTGATTTGTATCAAAGCTCACAGAGATTCCTGTATTTTTCATCAATTCAATAATACAGTGGCAGCAGTTACAGGATTCTTGTGTCAAATCCATTGGTGAATTTTTTCTCATTGTGATTTTGTTTTTCTCTGTTTTCATATATGTTTCTCTTCTCTATTGTTGTAAAGATATTTAAGATCAGGATTTGTGTAAAAACACCCTGTTCCCAGTTTAAAACAATGTCAATGTTTTCCACTGAAAGTTAAATGTAGAATTCTTCACTGCTCTGTCTTCATTTTCCCCCTCTTCCATACCTCAAACTTATGAAGAATCCAGTGATTTTCCTACCTTTCCTTGTAAGGCTGTCTGTAGGATTTGTTTTTGGTTAAATCTCAGATTGTGACTCCATTGCCCATGGTTCCTCTTCTCTACACCTACCCAACTCAAAAACATATTCTATTCTGCATAACTAGCCTAATATCTTATTTCGAACAAATCTAAATCAGGCAGAGAGATCCCTCTCTGAGTCTTGGAGGGCTAGATCCAAGACTCGAAGTGGTTTTGATGTTGCCTATGTGACTGCCTCCACAGCCTTGGGCAAATTACAGAGTGATAACATACTCCACATTCACCACTAAGATAATCTAGATATAAGGAGGAAGTCTAAACTAGAAAGCATTATCGTTTACCTACTCAATGATCTCAAAATATCTATTTCTAAGTGGCTTGAGTTTCTTTATTACTCCTTGCAATCATTCTTTACGAAGGTAAAGCCACACCTTATATCCAACATAAAACTTATGATATTCTTTTTGCTTGTCATGTTTGGCCTTATATTGTTGCTAGCTTCTATCAAAATTCTCATGTACTTTTAGCTGTATCTGCTTGATCTTATCCACAAATGTGATTTCCTTCTTCTCAACTCCTTCAATATTTGATTCATCCTTCTATTATCCATACACAATGTCAAATAGTGAGGGATGTAAATAGCTAAAACAAGTCTCAAAAGGTGTTTTTTTGTTGGAATAATGAATTGCTCAAGTGTATGAATGTTGGATGCACACCAACTACTCATCTCAAGTCCTTGGATGCTTGCTATTGTACCCTCAATAGTTGTACCAACGTCTGGTTGACAACTTCCATTTGCATGTAAGTCTGGGATGAAATGTAGAGGAATACCTCAAATTGATATCCATTCTCTCCAAAAGTGTTGTCTAGAACCTACCCAAAAACATGTTATCTCAATTAAATATGATGGAGCTTCGAAATCCAAAATGTACCCAAACATGACTAAAAAATAACTCGACTGCTTCTCATCTATAGATTGTCTTCTTACATGGAATGAGCACACACATCATGTTGAAGTGGTCTACCAAGAAATAATCATGGCCTCTCCTAGACATAGGAAACCCTCTGAAAAAGTCCATGGAGATGCTTTCCCAATGCCTACTTGGTATTGGCAATGGCATATAGAGGCCAAGATTTATGTTGCTTGGCTTGCTTGTGCTGCAAAGAACACAACCTCTAAAAATTTCCACCACCTTCTCTTGCATCTTTGGCTAGTACACATACCTCTACAATTTTTCCACTATCGTCGTTACTTCAAAATGTCCAAGGATCTTGCAAGTGTGATCTTCCCTCATCAAATGAATTCTTCTGACCTATGGTATGCACAATTCTTCCTACTTGTACAACAACACATCTTGGAGTTCATATTCATTTCCTTCCATGGTAATGATTTGTCTCTTCTCTAGATACTTGTACACTTTTCTAAAATCTTCATATCCCTCACAGTCTTCACTCAGCAATTCATGAGTGAAGGGATTAAGCTACATGATCACTCCACTAGTTGCAATATTCTTCAATTGGGGTTGTGAAATCATATCGAATATCTTGTTTGTAGCTCCTTTCTTGTACCTAATCAGTAGGTGGAATTATTGCAAGAATCTCAACCACTTGTAATGTCTCACTTGTTACATCTTGCTTTAAATTTGTAGGTAATGTAGGGGTTGGCAATTGATGTGTATGATGGTCTATTTCCCTACAAGATAGTGTTTCCACTTCTTCATCACTTGCACAATCGCATAGAGCTCTTTATCATACAAATATAGATGAAAACATACTAATATTCCTCCTTGAATAAGCACTACCCCTAATTCATATCCACTAGCATTAGTCTCCAATTCAAATAGTCAATGTAAATCGGGCATGGCAAGGACCAAACAATTGGTTATATTCCTCTGTAGGTCTTTGAATTATCGATGTTGTGGCTTACCCCAATGAAATGTATTCCCCTTGGCATTCATGGTGTGAAATGGTGTTGCTACAATGGAAAAGTTGGCAATGAACTTCCTCAAATATTGAGTTTCTCCCATAAAACGCCTGAACTTTGTCAAGTTGGTAGGAACAGGTCATTGACTTGTTGAACTTTTCCTAAAACTAGTTAGGGTTAGATTTACCATAGAAATTTAACTACTTTTTCCTTCTCTTTTTTCCATAGACTATACTACATCATCATCACCGAACCATAGGAACCTACATGTGCCACCCCCGAGCACAACACACAAAGATCTATCCTGGGAAACCCTCTTGGGGAAGAAAACCTAGAATAACTTCTTCAATATAGATTCAACAACCAACTACAGTGTCAGTATAATGCTCTCTAGGAGAGAAATATCCTAGATAACCCTTCTACTCAAAGGGAAACCCTACTACTATACTTGCGCCTTGTCACCAAAATATACACCAAGTATTATACCAAGACATACACCAAGGCACAATCCAAACCCTAGCGCATTACCTAGAAAGGTAGTGCATGAGAAAGAGACCAACCAAGACCAACAGATGTGCCTTATCCTTCCTCCTGTAGTTGCAGCTACAACTACAACTCTCCACCAAACTTGCACTATAGCTTAGTGAGTTGTGATCACCAAATGAGTAAGGAGTCACCTTATTTATACTTATTTTGTCAGTGAACTTTTCCCACAGGGTCGACCTGTATTTTCTGGAAAATATAATTTACTTTGACTTTTTCTGACAGGGCCGACTTCTCATATTTTAAGTACAAAATATAATAATAATTATTTTCTTGATATGACATTACAAATATACTTTAGCATTATTCTTTTAGGGTTTTGACTTGATTAAATACAATAAGAATATCTTCCACAGCTACATAATACTTCAACACTCCCTCTTAGCAAGGAAGGCATTCTTTTGGCATGATCTTCAATACTATTTCTATTTGCATTTCTAATATGGACCATTTACTTGTTGACTTTCCATGAATATATATATCACTAGAAGTTATGTAACATCAACACTCCCTCTTATCTAGGGAGGTATTATCCATGTTGCTCTTCATCTAGTAGTCTCATTCACATCCATCCATTACACATGGCATGTACAAGACTACCACCAATCACATGGTCTTGTAAACCAATCTACATGTAGCATCACCATAGCCACACAGGTTATCTCATGATCAAAGAGATCATGTCACAAGTATCACCATCATAGCCAAACAGGCTCTGTCATAGTCACACATAGACTATATAATGGTCATGTCATAGTCATGCATCTAGGGCTTCATCAATGCATTTAGAATCTCTCTAGTGGGCACAGCCTCATCATCCTCTTGAACCTTATGGGTCTTGGCATCCTTTCGGACCTTATGCCATTACAGGACTTCATCTAGCTCACACAGAACTAGGCAACTATCACATATGTCCAGCTCACAAAAAATTTGGACAACTAGCCTTGAAGTTATCCCTTCTGGTTGGCACACCAGGCATCCAGTACACAATGACCATGCATCTAACCGCAAGTATTAAGTGATATAGTGTGCACACACTACCCATCTATCTCAGGGCTAGGAAACACCTCGAAACACATTCATGGTTGTGTCTCCAGCTTGAAAAGATAGTAAACTACCATCCCCGTGTTAGAATATGTTGGATTGTGCTCGTTTTACCATAGACAATATCACTATTGTCACCCAAGCATAGGCCAAAGCCACCCTCTGAGCACCTTAACCTTGACAGAGAATCATTCTGAAAGCAAACCCTAGGCTAGACAGCGAAACAAAGGGGTCGCACACCAAACAAGAGTTGATCAGATAGTCCAAACCATAGACAAGAGATAGTACAAGATAAAACGTAATCTGCTAGCTGCAGGAGCTGCAACGGCAGCTCTCCTCCAAACTTGCACACAAATTGGATAACTATAGTGTGCAAAAGTGAGCTCTACAATTCTAAGAATGCCTACCAAAATGAAGAATGGCCTCATGTATTTATACTGATTATGGCTAACTGCCTGGGCTGACTTCTCATTCTGGGTGCCTATTTACTTAGTATATAATATTTCTTCTGGCCGACTTCTTCTCTTGTAGGCTAATAACCTAATACCAATTATCCTCTTGAGTCAACTTGTCTTCTCCGGTTATTAGCCAACTCATTAGGGTTTCTTCTTGCTTTCTGAAATATTCTATTCTCGTCAGGTTTACACGTGGAGGTAAATACCTCCCGCAGCTACCATAATATCAACACTCCCTCCTAGCTAGGGAGGTATTGAAGGTAATGGTCTTGATCACAAACATACCATTCACCCGGTAGGATCAACATAGTCGTATAGACTATCTCATGATTAGAACATTAGCACCATCATCACTATTAGTGTCATCAACTGCACCATCTCTCGAAACCATACTCCATCTGAGTAATCATACATGATGTTGGATAAGTCACTCACTCCATAGAGTGACACAAGAACCATTCTTCTAATCCGAACATGTCCTAGAAGAGTAAATGTCCTGTATCCTTTTCCATCTGGGAAATCTCTGTCCATTGATCATTCATCTAACTGATAATTATTTCCAACATTGTTGATAGTCTTCAAGGAAATCGGAACAATATCATTCAATAGAACACAACTATGTCTATCCATAGTAGTACTACAATCCAGTGGTACACTACCACACCAAGTAGCACACAGATACTTGATCAGTGACGTATAGTCACAATCAGTGGAACATAATCCACCACAGTAGCATACATCTACTGTCATGCAGTCTCCATAACAATCATTTGATATCAACCTGCACAGAAAACATTGTTATGATATAAACTGAATCATCTGGGTCATTCTTCCACTCACATCTGTGAGATCTAGAAGAGCATTTTCCCTTGAAAGGTCAAACATCAATGATGAGCTATCTGGACTATTCTTCTCAAGCAAGGAAGAATAATTGTCCTGATTTCTAAGCCTGGACCATTCCCCGCCTTGGGCCATTCCTCTAGCACTAAACAAAGTGCAACCTGGAGAGAATGAGTCTGCCCTAGGGAATGTCTGTCCCTGATTGTTGAACCTGGACCATTCCCCACCCTCGGCCATTCCTCCGGCACTAAAAAAAGTGCAACCTGGAGAGAATGAATCTGCCCTAAGGAATGATTGTCCGGATCATTTCCTAAGGAAATGACTGTCCTGCACCAACCTCCAAAATGGACCATTCTTTGAAACTGCTCACAACTGTGAGCTTCAAAAGAATGACTATCCAGTGAGGCGGGCCAGTCTTCTTGAGTAACCCTCAAGAAGAGAGACTACCCTAGAACATTCCCCATGTTAACCATAATGGGAAACCGTTGTCTATGGTACATCAACAATCCATCGAACCATTTTCATTACGAAAATGACCGTTCGATCTGGACCATTTTCCGAACTGGAAAATGCATGTTCGTCATAAATCTCAAACCACTTTCTGAAATGGAAAGGAACTGCTCATCCTGGACCATTTTTCGAACTGAAAAATGATTTTCCGTAAATCAATAACACATCAGTGCTCCCTCCCAACCTGGGAGTCATCTTCCTTTTTCAATAAGGAAGTTGTCTCCACGAGCTCCAGCTTGAGTACGCAAACTCTTTCACCTTGGACAAAGGCTTTACCAAAATGTCTTCTTATCTGCTCATTTGTGGAGATATATATATTGGAGAACCACTTCTCTTTTCTAGATTTCATCACGAAGAATGTCATGCTTGATCTCAAATGTACTTCGGTCTTTATGGAACACTGGTTTTCTTTGAAGGCTTCATATAGCTCTGATCAATATAGTATATCATTATTGGATTCCTCTTGGTTTCCTGCTAGCTCATAACATCGTGGCAAGGGTCATACTGGAACATATCCAAGTGGTACTTCTTCTGCCATCATGAGAGTTTGTCATGGATTAGCAATCCATCATTCTGAGCTTCTAAGTAACCATTATGATACAATGTCTCTGATATAGAAAGTCTTCACCACACTTCTGTTGTGCATTAGAGGTTATTCACCAAGTTGTCTTCTTCCATCATCATACAAGGGTATCTTTCTGGTATACCTCAAAGCCTTGAGGTTGCTCTACATGTAAACTCGAACCCATGGATATTGTGAACGATATATTGGCTCATGTAGAGGTATGTCTAGTTTACTTGGAGCAAACAACCATCATAGTCTTCTCCCTCCATCTAGGAGAACTTCTAGTTCTGGATCTCACAATGCTTGCATTCATAAGTCTTCCATACATTGTTCTTCATAACACTTTTCATTTCCTCTGCTTGATTTCTTTTTGGTGAGTTCATATCACGCTGGTAGTCTTCTGATTCTTAATACAATGACTGGTTGTTCTGTCTTTTCTTTATTTCTTGGAATCTTCATGTTCTTCCTCATGTTTCTCTTTAGCTTCTTGGGTCCATGGAGTTTCTTATATATTCCATTCCCTAAATATTTAACTTCTTTCTTTCATCATAGAATCACGAATGTGGATGGACAACCAGGGGCACTTTTAGGTTTCTTTTCGAAGAAGGCTTCTTCTAAAGTCAAACTGAACATGTACTTATTTTCATGGCTGCTACCATGGATATATACTTCATCATATTCAATGGATCATAGTATTAGCTCCATCCTAATCCTTTCTTCATGTATGAATGCATGTTTTTCTTTTGGAAGTATATAATTGGCTCCCTCCATCTAACATAATCCACGCTTTCGTCTACATCCTTATTGCCTTCTTGTCTCAAAAGAAGAAGTGTTTTTCATCCTTCTTAGTATTTTTTGTAGGTTCCTTTTCTTCGCCAACTAATACTTTCAACAGTTGAAGCATTGTATTTCTGACATATCTTTCTCTTGATTTGGCTTCTTCCTTGAACCAAACTTCCTTTTGTTCCTGAAATTCTTGAATCTTGTTGTGAAGGCTTGATCATCGTACTTATTTTGGGGTTTCTCTTTTGCACTGATCCTTGATTCTTCTTGAGCACATCAAGTCCAAAGTTCTTCAAATGTAGGATACTCCTTCCTTGTGTTCATGCTTGCAGAAAATTCATCCCATGTCTTGGGAAGACCATTGAGTACTATGTTTACCAATTCCTTCTCTAAAATGATCTCTTCAATGGCTTGTAGTTTATCTCTTAACTGAGAGATTCTTACAAAGTATGATGTTATGTTGTCATCATCATTCATCTTCATGTCACGGAGCTCATTCTTCAGACTCATTACTTGTCCAGTGTTTCTAGCTGAGAAGAGGTTTGTTAGGGCATCATACATCTTCTTCGATGAGTCAAGATGGGAGATGTAGGGTATCAAGTGGTCTTTATAGAGTCCACTATAGTACTTATGGAATTTATGTCACCGTATTTGAACTTCTCCATGACTGTAACGTTCAGCGGCTCCTTCTCTTTTCCTTCTTCAAACTCTGGTTCCATGATCTTTCCTTTCACGATATCCAGCAATTTATTCTTGGCAACGATGAGGTCAATCCTTGCCTTCCACGCTCTGAAGTTAGAAGCTCCATCTAACTTGTTTTCTGAATTCATATAGTAATTCATGGCTGCTTTGACTTGGTCAACCCTATATTGGACCAAAAACTCAAACTTGACGTCTTGGCTTACTGAGAGTACCAGGAGGTGCGCTAGACTAGGGCGCATTGGTCTATCCAGAAATCAAGTTAATCCCTTCACTTAAGGTTCCTCAACGAGAGGGTTAGGGTTTCTGCAACTGTACCTGCTAGTAACCCTAGTGGCAGTGATTTGGTGACTAGTCCTACTAGAAACCCTATCAATAGTGCTTTGGTGATTGCTCCTGCTAGAAACCCTAGTGGTAGTTCTTCAACCAGCTTAATATCCTTATGGCTATGCTCCCTTCCAGTGGTTAGACTAAATGAAGGAGGTGTAGGCCCATAACCTGTTAGAATATTATGGATTGTGCTCATTTTACCATAGAAAATATCACTATTGTCACCCAACCATAGACCGAAGCCACCCTCCAAGAACCTTAACCTTTACAGAGAATCATTCTGGAAGCAAACCCTAGGCTAGATATCCAAACAACGGGGTAGTGCACCTTGATCCAACGATAGCACACCAAACAAGAGCTGATCAGATAGTCCAAACCATAACCAAAAGATAGTCCAAGCCAAAACGTAATCTGCTAGTTACAGCAGCTGCAACGGTAGCTCTCCTCCAAACTTGCGCACAAACTAGCTAACTGTAGTGCACACAAGTGATCTCTGCAGTTCTGAGAATGCCTACCAGAATGAAGATTGGCCTCCTGTATTTATACTGATTTTGGCTAACTGCCTGGGCTGAATTATCATTATGGGTGCCTATTTACTTAGTATATAATATTTCTTTTGGTCGACTTCTTCTCTTGTAGGCTAATAACCTAATACCAATTATCCTCTTGAGTCGACTTGTATTCTAGGGTTATTAGACAACTCATTAGGGTTTCTTCTTTCTTTCCAAAATATTCTATTCTCGTCAGGTTTACACATGGAGGTAAATACCTCCACAGCTACCATAATATCAACACCCCGAAGGCTTAGCATACTGCTAACCCTATGTGAGGTCATGTTGACTGGTGCCACATTCAATAATGTGTCCATGAATGACTACCCGTTGTTGCCACACTCTATAGTCTATTGCCCCAAGAATCGCATATGTGACTCATCACTCCCTCTTACGAGGGAAGTCCTTATGGACCACGCCAAGTTTGTCCCTGAAGTACTCAAACTTTACCTTCGACAAAGGCTTGGTCAACACATCTTCTATATGCTCGTTTGTGCCAATATATTGGAGATTCAAAGCTACCTTTTGCACCATATCCTAGATATAATGGTACTTGATATCGACGTGCTTGGAATTATCATGAAACATTAGGTTCTCATACAACTTTATACAACTCTCATTATCACAGAAAATACAAGTCACCTCCAACTCGAGATCAAACAGCCCTGCAAGCAACTTCCAAATCCACATAGATTCGATGTTGGTTGAACATGATACTATATATTCTACCTAGGCCATACTGAGTGCCACACTATTTTTCTTCCTGCTGAGCCACAAAATCATAGTTGACCCTAGAATGAAGCAACATCATGTTGTACTCTTTCGATCTGTGACACTACCATCCTAATCTGAATCAGCATAGCCTTGCAGTCTTATCTTACAATCCAAAACATATCGAAGTCCAAAGTCTATTGTACCCTTTAGTTACCTTAACACGTGCTTTGTCACAGTCAAGTGAACACATCTTGGTTCAACGATATACTAACTCAAAGTGTTCTCCGCAAAGCATCTATCTGGCCTAGTGTTCATCAAATACATCAATGAACCAATCATCTGCATGTACATGGTGACATCCACTATCTTTGAAGAAGTATCACTCAATAAATTTATATTTGTCACTATCGTTGTGGGCATGGATTTACAATCCATCATTTCGAATCTCTTTAGGATCTCTACCGTATATTTTCCTTGGCTAAGAAAAATCTTGTCTGGTTTCTACCACACCTCTAGACCCAAGAAATAATGCATCATACCTAGGTATTTTGTCTCTAACTTTGATGCAATATTTCTCTTGCACTCAATGATGAGCTTCTCATCCCCTATTAGAAACAATTCATCCACATATAACAGAAATAACACTGGTCCTTTATTCTCAACCTTGTAGTAAAGGTTGGGATTTGCTTTACTCTTGGTAAAACCCAAGCTCATCAGAAATTTGTCAATTCTATTGTACCATGCCCTAGGTGCTTGTTTCAATCCATACAAGAATTTCTTCAACCTACACACATGTTTATGTCTATCATGTGTCTTGAAACCTTGTGGTTTCTCCACGTGCACTTCGTCTTCTACTACACCATTCAGAAAGGTTGTCTTCACGTCCTTCTGGTGTACCTTCCATTTCATTACTATAGTTATCGCAAGTATAGCTCTAATCAAAGTGTATATTTCCACAGGAGAAAATGTCTCCTCATAATCTATTCCTTCTTTTTGGGAGAACCCACGAGCCATGAATCTTTCCTTGTACTTATCGATCCTGCGATTTGTTGAGTGTTTTGTCTTGTAGATCCATTTGGAACTCACAACTTATTTCTCTTTCAGTCCCGGAACCACATCCCAAACATAATTCTTAATGATGGACTGGTATTCCTCAATCATGACATCCTTCCATACTTTCTTCTATGCAGCCTCTTCATAACAGGTAGGCTCATCATCAATGATATCACATAACAATGCCACGTAACTAGAATATGGTCGAGGTTTCTTGTTTTCTATAAAAGATCCATCTAGAGCACCATACTTCTCAACATCCAGAATAATATCATGATCCCAAGATGGTATTCTTTTCTTTGTAATCGTTTCTATAGGTATTTGTGGTTTTGTCATGTCATGATTCTCTAGAACATGCTCTTATGGTACAATGCCATTACCTGCAACTATCATTGCTCGGTTGTTTTTTTTCTTCCACACCATTCTGCAGAGGATGGTAGGGGGTAGTGATCTCCCTATTAATCCAAACTTCTCTGCAGAATGCTTTGAATTCATATGATGTGAAATCTCCTCCATTATCTGACATCAAAGTCTTTCTCTTCTTTTCAGAAATATTTTCTACAAGGGATTGAATTCCTTGAACTTGTTGAATACTTCGCTTTTTTTTTCAAGAAATAGATCCAATTTTTATGTGATAAATAATCAATAAATGAAACATAATGTACATGCCTACTAAGTGAAGTGGCTTACATTGTTCCACACATGTTTGAGTGCACGATGTCCAAAACTCCTTTGGCTTTGTTGTCACTGCTTGGAAACGGACTCTTCATGATTGTCAGTCTACTCCATGTCTCAAACTGGAGGCTATCTAGTATGTTTCCTTCTGCAACTGTAGCTCCCTCTCAGAGTTTTCACTGGTGACATGCTTCCATGGTAACCTTCCTGGAACACATACATCTCCATGGTAACTTCCATGGAATTTGTAAGATAATCTACCCGAGACAAGAACAACAAGAGAAAAAGTATTTCCAATATAATAGAATTTTCATAAGAACATATCTATGGTAACCAGAATGAAGGAAAATTTCATGGTAATAATCATAGATTTATCAAGGTGATATGCCTCAAAGCATAACAAGAATTATCTCCTAGCGAAGATGTTAGTTCATCTTGAAAACAAGTACAATAAGAATTTATATCAATAGTGCTCACATGCTACGAAGTATTTATTGTACCTAGCAGTAATAGAACCTTTCAAAGATTGCTGACACAATTATAGTGTTTACTTGTAATGTAGCAATTATCAAACTTGATGTGTGCAAGTTGGAAACTTATCAATTTAATCAATCAATAGTAGAACCTGGAGTCTTATCTCCAAGAATGAGTGTTTTTTCTTTTCTTTCAAGTCTCCTTTATTCAATATGACAAGTATTCTCTCCAACCTATCCCCTATACTAAGACAATATTATTTCTTGACAAAAATCTGAGTTAGAGAATATAATGAAAATAAACTCTAAAATCTCAACATTAATCAATCTAATACTTTGACTAAAGTCAACTTATAACTTTAACTTTGACGAGATGTTACTATAATAATCATAACTTCAATAGATCAAAATACAACTAGATGTTCATAAGATCAAAATAATGCCATAACAACTAGAGGCATATCAAAACAATCAAACTTGGAGTGTGTTGTTCCTTTGAATGTGATGGATCTGAGATCCCTCTAGATATACGATTGTTTCTTGGACAAAAGATCCATTCTCCTACAAACACCCTCAAGATAGTGATACAGTTTAAATATATACAAGTGCATACCTCCAACAGCAGTGGCAAGCAACGACAAACCCTAAAAATTCAAAGTGCTCCAACTTGCAATCTGAAGTTGGAGATGTGCTAGGTTAGTGCTCCAAAGTGCTCCAACTTACTATAAAAGGTGCTCAACGAGATTGAAAAAATAAATTGTGCAACAGCATGGTACTGTGGCAAGGTACTGTGAAAAACATAGCAGTGGCGAGGTAAATCTCATGATCTTCCTTCCAGCGATTAGACTGACTAAAGGAAACCAGCTCTGAATCCATGTTGAATTTTTCTTAAAACTAGTTAGGGTTAGATTTACCATAGCAATTTAACTACTTTTACATGCTCATTTTTCCATATATGATGCTACATTATCATCACCCAACTATAGGAACCTACATGTGCCACCCCCAAGCAAAGCACATAGATATCTATCCTGGGAAACCCACTTGGGGAAGAAAACCCAATAGAACTTCTTCAGTATATATTCATCAACCAAGTGCAATGTCATTACAATGCTCTCTCGGAGAGAAATATCCCATATAACCCTTCTACTCAAAGAGAAACCCTACTACTAGACTTGTGCCTTGTCACCAGAAGATACACCAAGTATTATACCAAGACATACACCAAGAGATACACCAAGTCACAATCCAAACCCTAGTGCATTACCCTAGCAAGGTAGTGCATGAGAGAGAGACCAACCAAGACCAAGAGACGTGCCTTATCCTTCCTCCTGTAGCTGCAGTTGAAACTACATCTCTCCACCAAACTTGTGATATAGTTGAGTGAGTTGTGATCACCAAATGAATAAGGAATCACCTTATTTATACTTATTCTGTTAGTGAACTTTTCCCACAGTGTCGACCTATATTTTCTGGGAAATATAATTTACTTTGACTTTTTCTGGAAAATATAATTTACTTTGAATTTTTCTGGCAGGACCAACTTCTCATATTTCAAGTAAAAAATATAATCATAATTATTTTCCTGAGCCGACATTACAAATATACTTTAGCATTATTCTTTTAGGGTTTTGACTTGATCAAATACAACAAGAATATCTTTCATGTAACATAATACTTCAACATGGCTGATGGTTGTGATATTTTCTAGATCCACCCTTAGTTCTCCTTCATGGATCATATGTCCAAGATAAATTAAGGACTCTTACTTGAACTCACACTTCAAATTTTCAGTTGATTCTTCTTTAATATCTCTAATACCTGCGTCACATGTGAGATGTTCTCTTACCAAGTATTATTGAATATTAGTATGTCATTCAGTTATACTATTACAAATGAATCAATAAAAGGATGTAGCACATAATTCATCAATCTCATGAAAGTTGGAGGTGCATTACATAAACCGAAAGGCATCACTAACCACTCATACAAACATTGTCTTGTCTCAAATGGTATCTTCCACATGTCTTCTGATGTGATTCTCACTTGATGGTAACCTGATTTTAGGCCCATATTGGTGAAGAACTTAGTTTGTTACAGTTGATCCAACAAGTCATCAACCCTTGGTAGAGGATATCTATTCTTAATGGTGATTTTGTTCAGGAAACGGTAGTCAATGCACATTCTCTAGTTATCGTCCTTCTTTGGCATCGTGATAGTTGGTGAACCACATGGTGACATATTGGATAGGTTTGATGACTCCCTACTCCAACAATTGTTGCAACTACTTCTTCACTTTGCTTGCTTCAATGATGGACTACCTATACAAGTCAATGTTTGGTAGTGGTGACTTTAGAAAAAATTGAATCTCATGCTCAACCTCTCACTTGGGTGGTAGCCCTTGAGGTTCTTGGAACACCTCCTTATAGGATTCTATCAGATGTTGTAACTATTGGCACTACTTTCCACTACATCCTTCCAAGGATGTCAGCACCTCCATCTCACTACCTTCTCCTTATTTCTTTCCTTCTCTTAAAAACAACAAGGACAACTTATTTGTTTTGTCAGTGGTTCTTTTGGCCTGATGAGCATTGATCAAACAGAGTTTAGCTTTGTCTCTATGTGCATTTATGGCATGTTCCTTTCCATATTTGGAAAGCCTATACTAGTTTTCTCTCTTCCTTAAAATGGAATCTCTTACATACAAGTATGGGCTTCCCAAGATGACTCCTCAAATTTCCAATGGAACGACATCTTCTACCACTTCATCCATAAAGTTTTGGTTGATGGAAAACTTGAATCTTCATTGTCTAGCCACTCTTAATTCTTTGTCTTGTCTTACCTAGACCAAAGGATATGGCTATGGATGGTCATGAGTCTCTAATGTTTTCATCTACTTGTAAAAATATCAAATCAGATTGCAAACCAAGATCATATAAGCAAACTACCTTATTGTTTTCATGAGTATCTTGATACAGAAAATCTCTTTCGTCTCCTTTTCTTCCTTGTGACTACAACCAACTAGTGCCACTTCCTTATAAAAATCAATACAACTAATCTCCCATTCCAAATATGAGGTACTATCCACCCTCTCCTTGGAGTTTACAGTTATCAAAGCCTTCTTCTTCATCTTCTAAAAGTGCTTGGGGTGCTTCTCAGGGTGCAATTTCTAGTAGTCTTTCTTAATGTGTCTCTTTTTCTCACAAGCCTTACATTGCTTGATGGAAGGGGTTTCTTCTTGTGTTGTTGCTACAATCTTATTGTTGGTCCACTTCTTCTTCCCTTTTGTCTCTTTCTCTTATGGTTCTATTTTCTTGTGCATGTCGGTGTGTTCCTTTTGCTTGTCTCCTTCAAGGTATTGTGCTTGAAAACTTTCTTCATCAATTGTCTTAGGATTAAATGGCATCAATTATCACCAAATTTGAGGAAGAAATTATCCCAAATGCCTTACCAACATGTTTGGACATTTTAGAAAGACACCCAGTGGTATAGCTATCTTCATAAATTCTATAGTGAATTCCCAGACTGAATACCCCTGCCTTTTCCTGAAGTAGCGCTAGCCAATCTGTTGGTGCTCCTCATATCCAATTGGGTGGAATTAATCCTTGATCATGTCATTGAACACCTCCCAATAGGTCACTAGTGTCTCATTTTCTAGTGCTCTCCCTACTACATCACTCTCCTACCATGTGAAAGCATGGCCTTCAATATTTAATTTGGAAAATCAATCCACTACTTTTTGGTGACTTCATGTACACTAAAGTATGCCTCCATATATTGTAGCCATTGGTTTAGTTTGATGGCATCAACTTCTACAGAATAATGCTTGATGATCACCTTGGACTCTACGTGGAAAAGAACCAACATCTTTCTATATTTGCATTCTCCCATCTCTATCTTAGTCATGAGCTCTGGCTCTAGTTTTTCCTTTTTCTTGAACTCTTTTGAGTTAGTCGTGTGTTCTTCATGTTTAGTCTCTATTGAAGGTGTTACCATCCCCTTCACTACTAGGAGTTGTTTTATCATCGTTGTAAGTGTGGAAATTATCTATTCTAACCAATCCAATCAAACCCTAGGATCTTCTTCTTCATCTTCCCCATGATGACCTCGTGTCATAGTTGGTCCTTTGCTTGTCTAAAGGCCTTGAAACATTCTTGCCCACTTCTCTTGTAGTCATTGTAGGTTCTTACCATATAGATCTTAGCAAGTACATTCGAACTTGGGCTCTGATACCATGTGATCCATAATGGTAGACTTTTAGTTGGTTCATTTCACTAACATGGAGCCTTGTAAAATTTCTATAATCCCACAATTATTGTGAGTATTCTTCTTGGACTAATCTACAAGACTCAATATTAATCTATCTTTGGCAACTCATCTCTAGATAACAATGTTTTGAAGGATTCCATGCCATTATTATCTTCACTCAATATACCAAGGATCAATATGGCTCATACCATGTCTTCTAGGTGGTCATTCTCAATTCCAATTCACATAAGAATTCGCTACAATTAAACTCCACTCACTAATGTATGCATGAGTTGGAAATTACTCAATTCATTCATAACACTATAAAACAATAATAGAAATGGAAAACCATGTTTTTCCTTCAACCAATCACATTCATACAACCATACTCATAAACCAAGATATAATGCCATGTTAAAATTCCAGATATTAATGTTGTAGTTTACATGAGAGATTATGCATGAAACAAAATTAAAACCATGGTTTCCAGTTCAAACATTGGGATAGTCCACTCATAGTATTGAGAATAATTTATCCAATCACTAAACACCCACATGAAGGCCAAGGAGGAGGAGTGACCTCATGGAGAAGAGACAAACCATAGCGTTAGGCATACATCTCGTATAGCCCATCTACAGCCCCTAATTGCTCAAGGACAACCAATACATCCTATGGGATGAATTTCACTGGTTGTTGGGCTATGTATGGGATATCAACAATATACAAGCAGGGAATTAAGCTTTGAAAAAATAAAATATGGCCTATGGAAGCCTTATCAAAAAACATTGACTTTTTTCCCTTCTCCAACAGTGAATTAAACAATCAAATTCATAATTTCAAACTCTACAATAATGGAGCAACCATTGATCTTGCATCTCAAAGATAAACCAACAATGTGCATTCCAGAGTTGTTGGGATTCTTTAATGACCAAGAGGACCATGAATACATGAAGAAAAACTCAAAGCATTTCCATTAAATGAAATTTCACACCATTAAAATTACCAATCAACCATTAGAAGACAAAGTAGCTTCATTTAAAACTTATTGACATAAAAGTAATAAAGAAAATAGAGAGATTCATCACAGAAGAACTCATTTATTACCCTAGAAACCCAAATGGGAAAACCAACATTCAATTGGCTTCGACTAGGCTCTCTATTCCTTGGAATTGTATAGGTTACAATACCCTCAAGCTCTCTACTCCATTCTCAATATTCACATGGGAATTTGGGTAGCAATTCCTCTCACTCTTAGCAAAAGAACCCCTATTCCTTAAGGTGCAACAGTAAATAGAATAATATCTCAGATGGGGGGTTAGTTGGAAATTCAGACATCCCCAACTCCTCAACTTCCCCAAGCTTAGCATTGGCTTCTCCTTTTTTACTTTTTCAATAACATGAGAGAAATAGTGTCTCATGTTTTTATTTTTTAAATACACAATTTCTCTTTTTTCTTCTTCTCATTTTTTCAATGTGTTTTCTTTTCATTTACTTACATTCCCCATGCTCACATTAAGAATACTATATTAATCCAAGTGTGGACACCAGTTAGGATGGCATGGGGATCTTCATCCCATCAACCCTATCTCCTACCTTGTCCATAGCCTCAAACCCTGCATGTGCCTATCCTAGTAGAATCTAAGCCAATAACCAATTGTTCGTGCCGATCTAATTTGAATACTATCCTTGCCTCTAATGTTCCAATTGAGGAGGCATTCTCATCACACTAGTATTTCATGGTGTTGATTCAAGCGATAAAAATACCACTATGCTTAGTATATGAAGTGAAGATTTTCCAAGTCTTATCAAGTTGCCAACTGGGTCTGTCTTTGACCACAGATTGGCTCTAAGTTTCAACTATTATGTAAAGGTTTTGTTGTTGTTTTAGGACAGCCAGCAGTTCAGGAACTTCTTGTTGATTTGTTACGGTTGTACTTGCAATTTTAGGTGCTCTAGCATGTAGTTTTAGTAACCAAAAGTTAGCACATGCATACTAAAATAAATACAACACACCTAGAGATATTTACAGCTGAAAATAAGCAGATCTAAAAGACTAACACACATCATTTTGTACACAAGTATTTTTTATCAACATGACCCTAGATAAAAACCCCCCAGGGAAAACTAGTTTGGGATATATGTTTATATATGAGGAGAATAGATGGTGGAATATAGCAAATACAAAATATAGATGAACCTGATACAATAGCATCTTGATCCAATCTGAAATGCAAGTCCAAATGAACTAGGTGTGCCCTAGGAAGGTGTGCCCCTCATAAATTCTCTCCAATCCACCAAATCTATTGCAGATGCAAACTGTGAGCTCTAAATGGAAAACCCCTCCACAATAATCAAGCATTGATGTGTGGCCTCCCTCTGAAACTGATCCCACTACAATCTAATAGGTGTAATACCTCCCCACTATTGATGTGCCCTCCTCGACAAGTGTGCCCTCCACAACACTAGAAGGTCCTCAGTAAATAAACCAGGCTCCAAGCTAGATGCCTCTCTCCATGAAAGTATGCACCCAAGCTAGTCTCACCTCATGCTTCAGACCTCATCTCCAAGCTCTCTCTCAATCTCTCCAAGTGAGAAAATGAGTGAATGAGCTCTCCTTTTCCCTTTGCACCCCTCTTGAACCTCCATAAGGAAACCTAAGAAATCAATGGCTGAGATCATCCCATCTCCCATCTAATCAAAGGTTGAGATCCCTCCAAAAGAATATCACTCAAAAACCCACTTTGGGTTAAGTTACCTAAGTTCAATTTATGTCTCTAATTCACACACAAAGTGAATTAATAATCATTTTAGGCATAAATGACAAAATTTCACTTTTGACTTAAATATCCTAAGTCAAAGTGAAATTAGACACAAAATACATAGTACTTCCCACATGTGTTTAGGAGAGAAGAAACACATGGGGAACACCTCCCAAGGTACATAATCTCAACACTCCCTCTTACAGAGGAAGGTGTTCCTCACCAATCCCATCTTGTCTCTGAAGTAGACATGTTTTCCCCTTGGCAGGGCCTTGGTGAGTATATTTGCAACCTGGTCGTTAGTTGATATATACTGCAACTGAATTGTGCCTCTCTGAACCCAATCATGGATGAAGTGGTACCTGATCTCAATGTGCTCCGACCAGTCTTGAAACACTGGATTCTTAGAGAGTTTTATGCAACTCTGATTATCACAGTGTATGACAGTCGATGGCATCTCCTGATCAAACAATCCAACCAGCATCTTACGAAGCCAATTGACCTCACAAATGGAATGACTATCCACCATGTACTCTGCCTCGGCCGAACTCAAATCAATTGACTTATGCTTCCCTCTAAACCAGGAAACAAGTCCTGACCCCAAACCAAAGTAGCACCCTGAGGTGCTTTTCCTGTCAGTAGCACATCCTGCCCAGTCTGAGTCTGTGTAGCCAACCAAACTGACTCCATCACCTCTAATATAGTCTAGGACATAATCAACTATCCCAACAATGTACCTAAAAACATGTTTTTCCCCAATCATGTGAACACTCCTCATCTCTACCATATGTTGGTTGAGAGTGTTCACGGCAAAACAAATATCTAGTCTGGTGTTAACCAGATACATGAGTGAACCAATCAACTGCCTATAAACTTTGGCATCTACCAACTGGTTATCTGAAGCATTAATCTTCTTCTAGTTGGTAATCATAGGTGTATACATAGGTCTACAATCCTCCATCTGAAATCTGCTCAAAATATATGTTGCATACTTCCCCTGCCCGAGAAATATGTGACCCTCCTCCAATCATACCTCCATACCCAGAAAGTAGTGCATCAATCCAATATCACTCATCTCAAACTCTTATGCAAGTCCTAGCTTTCACTCAACTATGAGATCCTCGGCTTCAGTGATGAACAAGTCATCCACATATAAAATGAGAATGAGTGTGTCCTCACCTCTAATGATGTAGTAGAGGTTAGGATCAGCATCGCTCTTCTCGAACCCCATCTGAAGCAAGTATGTTTCTATGCATGAATACCAATCTTGTGGAGCTTTATTTAGACCATAAAGTGTCTTTCTCAAATAACACACGTGAGTCTCCCTATCACTCACCTCAAACCCCTTGTGGTTGTTCTATGTACACCTCCTCATCAATAAAGCCATTCAGAAATGTGATCTTCACCATCCATCTAGTGAATTATCCAACCCATCTCTGCTATTATGGCAATGATACTCATGATGGAGGTGTATCTCACAACTGGTGCGAATGTATCGTCATAATCGACTCCCACAATCTGAGAGAAGCCTCGCGCCACAAAACAGGCTTTGTGTTTATCAATGATGCCATCTACAGCAAACTTGGTTTTGTACAACCACCTGGAAGTCACAACAGACTTCCCCATTGGCCTCGGAACCACCTCTGAGACATCATTGCACACAATGGAGTCATACTCCTCTACCATGGCCTCTCTCCAGACTTGTTGGTCCACTACCTACGCAAATTTTTGTGGCTCGGTATCCCTGATACTTGTCACTAGTGCAAAATATGCTCCCAATCTTACTAGAGGTCTCCTCTCTCTCACCTGGCTCTTGGGCTCCCCTACATTCTCTCTAGCCTCCTTCAGGGTCTCCTGAAACCATCTAGGTCTCCTCTTCCTTGAAATGGTCAATGGAGAAGTAAGTTCTCTCTTCCCAAAAGTGACTGCCTCAGGACTCGTCTCAACACTATAAGAACCTCAAGTTTGTGCCCCCTCTGACTGAACATGCTCTTACTGTCACCTTGAAGCTATGCATGGTGACCCTGTCACCCCTGATACTGGTGTACCTAAACCCTGAGGTTGTGCTCCCTCTAATACATCAAGCGGTGCCTCTACATCATCCTCAAATCTTACTCTCAACTCAAGAGATCTCTGAAAATCCCTATCCTCCTCAAATCTGACATCTCTGCTCACCACCACTCTCCTAAGTGGCGTAATGTATATGAGATAGTATTTGGACACCTCTGAGTATCCAACTAGAATCCCCTGTTGGGTTGTGGGGTCTAGCTTTGTCCTCCTCTCCGAGGGGACATGAGAAAAGTTCAAGCACCCAAAGATTCTGATGTGCTCAACATCGGGCCTCCTACCAGTGAAGGCCTCCTCAGGAGTCATCTTCCCCAATACCCTGTGGGAGCTCTTGTTCTGTAGGTAAACTATAGTAGCACATGCCTATGCCCATAATTACAAAGGAAAACTTTGATTGTTCAGCATGGATCTCGTTGCACCGGTAATAGCCTGGTTGTTCCTCTCGGCAACCCTATTATGTTGGGGGTTGTACTATACGGTCATCTACCTTCTAATGCCATGCTGGGCATAGAAGTCTATGAATTGTTTGGAGGAATACTCACCCCCGTTATCCGACCAAAAGACTTTGATCCTCTTTCCAGATTAGTTCTCCACAAGATCTTTGAACTCTTGGAACCATGTGAAGACCTCACTCTTGGCCTTCATGAAATAGATCCAAGTCGTCCTTGAGTAGTCATCAATAAATGTGATATAGTACTCAAAACCACTCAAGGACTTCCGAGTCATGGGCCCACACACGTCTGTGTGTACTAAATCCAGTATCTCAACTGACTTGGTGTCACTATTGGGGAACAAGGCCTTGGTAAACTTACCAAGCGCACACCCTCTACAAACATTCTGATACTTTGTACCGATCTGTGGCACTCCGATCACAACCTCTCTCAATCCTCTGAGAGCCCCATCATGTAGGTGGTCCATCCTACGATGCCATAACTCACATATATGTCCATTGTTGTCGTTGCTCATTGCTAATGCATGAAGAGGCTAAAAAAGCAATCTGAACAGTTTCCCATCCCTCACTCCAATCACTTGTCCTGAGGAAAGCGAAGACCCCTGAGGGTGAATGAGTACCTCAGTGCCTCTAAAATACACCTCAATACCTCTATCCTGGAGGGTAGAAACTGAAATCAAATTCTTCTTTAGCCCAGGGACATAGAGAACATCCCTGAACGATATAGGTGGCATGCTATCTCTCTGAAAGGTAACTATGTCAATCCTAGAAACTCTAACCAATATGTCATCTCCAAGAGAAATATCTATCCTAACCTCGGTGTCTCTGAGATCAGTCAAATTCTCTCTGACTCCAGTCATATGGCTCGAGCCTCGTTGTCAATATACCAAATACTAGGTGTCGTCTCAACTGAAGTGCAGCATATGAGGAAAGCACACTCTCTCTGAAATTGTGTCTGAAACTCTGCCTCATCTGATGTAGTTGTGGTACCACCCCTCTTCTTCTTATTGTTGGTAAATTGTCCATCATAGTGCCCCAACTTATTACAAACAAAGCACTTCATTTTTATCATATATCTCTTCTGACCACTACTGCTCTCTCCTCCACTTCCCTGTGGTGGGGCCCCAAACTTGGGACCCTACCAACCCCCACGGACAGCCTTCTTCTTTCCCTTCATCCAAAGAGAAAGATCCTCATCACCCTGACCAGATTGTTGTTGTCATTGTCCAAAGGCCTCTTCTACAAGCCTAATCTCCTCCTGGACGAAGTCATCCCACATCCTCTCACATGTAAGCATGACCTCCCTGGAAACAATGCCACGAACGAAAGGACCCCACAGTTTGGTGAAGATATTCATAGCTTGCCTCACCAAAGAGTTAGGTTCCAACAACTCTCTGACAACTCCAAGATCATCTATGATATGAGTGTAGTGACCAAGGAATGAAGTCACTGACTCATCCTTGAGCATGTGAATGCCCCTGAGTCGGTCATGAAGAACCATTTTCCGGTTCTCATTAGATCTCTCATACAACTTACATAGAGATGACCACATCTCATATGCATAAGTATTCCCAGTCAAATGGGGTATGATATGATCACGAACTACATCACAAATGGTCCTCTTTTCCTTTTTGTTCCTCTTCCTGAACTTTTCCAACAAGATGGGGGCAGTAACAGGAAGAACAAGAACAGGCGCCTCAACTATGTCCCATAGTTTGAAGTCCTCTAAGACAAAGACCATTCTTGCCTTCCAAGGCGACTAATTGCTAGCCCCAACTAGCATGTCCTCAACACGCATATGAGATGTTGACATGTCTGCCAAACTGCACTCTATCTGATGCTCAAACTACAAAGGAACACTGCCTCACTCCTGTCAACACAGGTGTGAAAAGAGGAAAGCGAACTCCGACCTCACTCCTAGAAAAATAGGTGTGAAAAGAGGTCGAGTCAATCAGACTCACTCCTACTATGTAGGTGTGAAAAGATACTGAAGACAAACTATCAAAAATGCCAAACTTTCCTCTAAAAAAATCTGCCTACTAACAACCACTAAAATAATCAATGGTTGTCCAAAAAAATCTGCCAAAAAGATGTATATGACAGCCAACACATATGTTGTCCACACTACTCAAAAAATCAGCCACCTCAGCTCTGATACCATGAATATTTTCTAGGTCCTATCAAGTTTCCAACTGGGTCTATCTTTGACCAAAGATTGGCTCTAATTTTCAATTGTTGTGTAAAGGTTTTTTTGTTATTTTAGGACAGCCAACAGTTTAGGAAATTCTTGCTGATTTGTTACGGTTGTACTTGCAATTTTAGGTGCTCTAGCATGTAGTTTTAGTAACCAAAAGTTAGCACATGCATACTAAAATAAACACAACACACCTAGAGATCTTTACAGATGAAAATAAGTGGATCTAAAAGACTAACACACATCATTTTATACACAGGTATTTTTGGTCAACATGACCCTGGATAAAACCCCCCCGAGGAAAACTAGTTTGGGATATATATCTATATATGTTGATAATATATGGTGGAATACAACAAATAAAAAATATAGATGAACCGGATACACTAGCATCTTGATCCAAGATGAAATACAAGTCCAAATGAACCTGGTGTTCCCCTCATAAATTCTCTCAAATCCACCAAATTTGTTGCAGGTGCAAACTGTGAGCTCTGAATGGAAAACCCCTCCACAGTGATCAAGCATTGATGTGTGGCCTCCCTATGAAATTGATCCCACTGCAATCTGACAGGTGTAATACCTCCCCACTGTTGATGCACCCTCCTTGACAAGTGTGCCCTCCACAACACTAGAATCTCCTCAGTAAATAAACCAGGCTCCATGAAAGTATGCACCCAAGCTAGCCTCACCTCATGATTCATACCTCATTTCCAATATCTCTCTCAATATCTCCAAGGGAGAAAATGAGTGAATGAGCTCTCCTTTTCCCTTTGCACCCCTCTTGAACCTCCATAAGGAAACCTAAGAAATCAATGGTTGAGATCATCCCATCTCCTATTTAATAAAAGGTTGAGATACCTCCAAAAGAATCTCACTCAAAAACCCACTTTGGGTTAAGTTCCCTAAGTTCACTTTATGTCTCTAATTCACCCACAAAGTGAATTAATAGTCATTTTAGGCATAAATGACAAAATTTCACTTTTGACTTAAATCTCCTAAGTCAAAGTGAAATTAGACACAAAGTACAAGGCACAAAGTACATAGTACTTCCCACATGTGTTTAGGAAAGAAGAAACACATGGGGAACACCTCCCAAGGTACATAATCTCAAAATGAAGTTCAATGTTTCATTTAATTGGGCCCAGTGTGCCCTCGAATATGCCATTTGGTATTGCAGCAAATTTTAAGAAGTGCTAAAAGAGAACTAAGCAATCGGAAGGCTCAAGGAAGACATCCTCTTTTCCATGAGTATCATGAGTGTTGTAAATAATAAAGTTAGTGGAAATAGTAAGGAATGGATGAATGATGATTGTGAATAGAGAATTGTGGGCATTGTTAAGAAGAAACAAAGGGTTTAATAATATAAAACAAGTTAGATGAGTAAAGTGAGTGACTCAAAACTAGAAGAGGAATATGTTGTTGTTATTGAATAATTGATGTGAATTTTTAAATACATAATGAAAGTGAAGGTCTAGATTTTCTATAGGATAGAATCTTGAAGGTAGATATGTTGATTCATTGGCTAACACATATGGATTGCTACTTTGAATTAAAGAGATGGATAACCCTCAAAGTACAAAATATGATAGAACAAAACTAAAGGGACACAATGCAATTAGTAATATTTTCTGCAATATGACTGAATTTGAAAGGGTAAAGAAAACACTCAATGCTGGATTAAGATGGTCATGAAGCTCTTTAAAAGAAATTCTTGTAGACTAAAACTAATCATTAGTTAAGTAGTTGAAAAAACTTAAATAGAAGGCTCGAAGCTTACAGAAGTGCATAGAGGAATTCTACTAAATTTCAATATGTATGGAGCATGATTAAGATGAAGATCAATGAGTGTCTGTGAGGACCCCAATCGTTACGACAACAAGTGAAGCAGAAAGTGCAAATTTTTTTTTTGGCCAAGAAGGCAATGACAACAACAGTTGAACCACACAACCTGACGACGAACACACGCATGCAGATCAGGCTACAGAAAACAACGAATCAACGCACTAGCATAACGATCATATGGGTGAAACATGCGTAAATCAAAAGATAGGAATGACTCCCCGCTAGACACACAACATGACAATGCTTACTATCTAAGGACATCATCCACAATCCCGACACAACGGACTCGATGACCCGTAAATAGAACCCTCCCGGCAAGCAAGAATTCAACACAAAAGTTACAAAACAAGCACCAATATAAAAACAACATCCATCAATCACATTGGGTGGTGTGCGATCATAAGTCGGGATATCGTGTGCGCATCTTGATCCATGTGCACAATGATCCAATCTCAAGAACTCGTGTTTCCATAGTACAGTGGGCGTGTTAGGGACCCATGGGCAACCGAATGCATTCCAACCCTTCATCCTAACATACAATACAGCGATGCAACCACCTTATAAAAATACATCCAACAATTCCAATAGGTCCTTATCTAGATCCTTGTTGGGAGATCCCTTGAGGCTGCTATGAGGTGATGATCCTAGTACTTAAAATCAACAAACAAGATTGACATACAGAAAAAATCATTAGGGACGATCAACGCATTAAACATCCTTAAACCGTTGATCTAATGCAAAGCGGTTGTTAATCTAATCGAAGGATAAAATCCTTGCTCATAACTAAATCACCAATAACCAGCTATCTCACTAATGCATCTGAACTATATTGCTATCTTATGTGAAAATACTTGTTGTCTTTAAATATAATTTGTTGTCCTTTAAAAGTAAAGCTGAAACAAATATGAATAGTTTCCTAAGGATGGGTTCGTTATACATTAAACGAAACCAAAAAGGGAACATGTCTTTTAAACAATGCATAACAAGTCTTTTAAATGGAAATCGCTATCTAGTAAGAAATCAAAAACAATATTGTAAGGAGAGTCACTAACGAATTCACTATCAAGTTGTAAACAATGTTCGCTATCGGAATGTTAATTTGCCTTCCATTAATAGTATCGTTGTCTAATATTAATGGTATATATATTAATGAAATTGTTGTCTAAAATACATTGTTATTCCTTAATGGTTCGTTGTCTAACAAAAGAAAGCTAATAAGGATAATGTTGTCAAATAAAAATTGCTATCCATTAATGGTTCGCTATTTATTAATGGTTCGTTGTCTAGAATCTATAAAATCGTTATTTATTAAGGGTTAGCTATCCAGAATCTACATACACACACTTATTGCAATCTTAAGGAAATTATGCACATACTTATTAATAACTTTGTTGCCAAGAATTTAAACGCAGCAACCGTCACTCACAGCCACGCTCAGCCATGAGTTCACTGCCATTTATGTGTTAACTCTCTCCATTAAAAACATGACAGTGTTGTTTATTCAACACGTGGGATTAAAGTTGTCAAAATCTATGATGAAGTTGTATGTCAACAAGTTTTGTTGCCAATTAATGTATACTTCATTGTCCATAAACTATATATAGTAATTCGTTGGTATATCACAAGGATGGTAAAGAAATTTGCTAGTACAAGCGTAGGTATCACAATAAAAATCGCTATCCAAAATTTACCTTCAACCATTAAAATCGCTACCCAATCCATATGTAGTCTATAAATATCATTGTCTTGTAAAGGATTAACAAAAGTAGAAGGAAATTTGCAAGGAAATTAAAGGTATTTGTTGTTATGATATCGCTGAGTTAAAATCCCAGTGGTAAATTCGCCAAGGTAAAATCGTAGACACGTGAATAAATTCATAGCACTTGTATGATTTCGCAGCCATAAACTCGTAAAGCATGCAATTCACAGAGAAGATATAATTTCGCTATCACATGATATTAACACGTTGATTTTAACATATTAAAAACTCAGAGAAAGCCAATTTCAAAGAGTAGATATAAATTATTGCCAGGAAGGGTATTAAAAATGCAAAGTTACTTCGCCAGGAAATGCATCAAAATGCAGAGATCAAACGTAGAGGATCATAAGCGGTTCGTTGCGGGAAAGGAAAGACAATCGCAGAGCTAATCAATCGCAACAAGGTGCAAGACAATCACTCAACCAGGAACAATCAATAGGGGTAGACAGCTGGCAACACTATCCTTCACTCATCATCCACGCACAGAAAAGCAGGGCATTAGGATCTATAGGTCTATTAACGCCGAAGTGATTGTTTGACAACACAGGTATTCCAACAGAGGATGAACACCTTTAGTAACCACTCACATAACAAGATCAAAGATCAACACATCAATGTTTTCACATGGTAAAACCCCTACGGGGAAACATCCATGGCCCCAACCAACGCGGCCACTTGGAGCAGTTTATTAATGCAAAGAAAAAGATTACAGAGATATTTTACAAGAGAGTTTCTCACAATCGATCATCGGAAAATTACCCTCCATGCTCTTTAAATAGATATCATGGACCAATCAAGTGTTAAGCAACGGATCAATGGTCGTTAAGATCAAGGAGAGTATGATCCATCGGATCACTCTATGTCGAGAACATATCGTGACCATCNATACTAAAGAAACACACTTTTACCTAACGACATATTAGACCAAGTAGATCTTAACTAACTCCTAAGTGTCTAAATATCCTAACAGTGATGATTGTCGATCCGGGTCCTAGCCAACTGCTCAATCATGGACTAATGATCTAGGGATGAGGATGAAGATAAAGCACAATCTCTTCATAATAATCATTAAAACAGACAGAACAGTCATAGCAATCAGGGATCAATTGCCAAGGGAATCAATTCAAGCAGCGAGCGTAAAGCTATGGTGAATTTAAGTTCTCGATTAAAAATGCTAAGTAAAACACTTTCTTTACACAATTAAAAGTATAGAAATGAAAGCGCAAGTTCAATATTAATCAACCATTCAAAATAAAATCATGTGTATCGTAGCCCAAGGTGACAGCTCCGAGTCATTATCCTGCACGCTTCATCCTACTCCCACTTGCCGACCACTTTGACTTCACCGGTACCTCCCAGCCAATGCTAGGGGTACTCTTCTTCCCCCTTATCCCCCTGAGCTACAAAAGGGCCACACACACTAAACCAAAGAACAACTAGCTCCCAGCTCACCTAGCAAGGCCGATCTACCACTCATCACCGTGATGGGTATCCCAACTCCCACAAGATAAGTCAACCAAGTTAAAAATTCTGCAGCGTAACGTTACACATCCAAGAAGAGATCCATCCTCCTCCTCCTCCTCCCTCCTTTATATATAGTTTCTAAGGGACTTCTTTCCCAAATTCTCATTTTATTTATTCTTCAATAATTTAATTCAGAAAAATTCTCCCCCGTACACATGTCACCCATCCCCTTCATTGCACCAGAAATTAATTTCATTAATTATTTAATTACTCCTATTTCTCTCACCTACCTAAAATCATTCCTAGAATCGCTCCTAGGTGTCCCCATATTCCCTTACACATTTTAATGACTTACGCCCTTACTAAATTCCTAGTTGAGTTCAATTTGGAAATTTCTTAAAGGAAATATTCCTTACTAAGTTAGTCATTCTACTTTTTCCTTATGTTTCTCTTTTTCTTAATGTTCCCCCCTTTTTCCCTTAGTTTCCAAATCCTTTAAGTTTCCCTCTTTTCCTTTTTTATCTAAAACTCAAATTAGTAAGTGTAGAAAATTACCTTTTCCCCTTTTTCTTTTTAATTAATAAATTTTAATTAGCATATGTAACAAACAATCATTTCCCTCTTTTTAAGAATTTAATCCCCCAAAGTAATTTGATTTTAATAAATTAATTGAATTTCTTACCCCTTCTCGTCCCATGTTGAAATATGAATAAATTATTTTTTTACCATAAGTATCACTTCGACCTATATTTTAATTTCCTAGGCTGGGCAACATTTTTATTAGATAAATTGTTTTCAAATCATTCTTATCACATCATTCGTTCTAAGGCCATCTAGGTTTATTCACTTATTAGTTAACAACGCGACGTTCCCTTCAGGATGCACTAGGTGCTCCAAGGGTACCACTCGCCTCATTATGTTTCCCTTGTG
>JASDQU010306581.1:53643-66751 GCA_032191745.1 Picea mariana | reverse complement strand
CATGACCTCTTATATTCTCTTTGCTTCTTCAAGTTGGATTTTCAATGCAATTATTTCTTCTTCTGGTCTTCTCTCTTCTTGAGCAAACTCTTCCTCAAGTTGGTTTAAGTCATTGGTTATTTCCTTGAGATGATCCATCAATATATTTTCTCTCTTTTATGTGTCTTCCTTTTATGCTGCTATGTTGGCTTCTAAACATTTCTTTTGATATTCTAGAGTTTCTTCAATTCTTCTGGCCTCTTCTAGTTGAGCTCCTAAATTCTTGATGACCTGTTGATCCTTTTCGGAACCTTGAACACTTTGCTTTTGCTTCATCAATTATTTCTTGGATGACTTGTTTTCTTCTCTTTCTTTCCTTAGATATTTAATTGCACTGATCAATTTTTCTTTGTAATCAACTTATGCTTCATCATACTCTTCCTCTTCTGAATCTGTCTGATATAATGAGCATCATTCTTCTTGTTCTGTATCTGCGTCTTCTTTGGCATTTTCTAAATCTGTGATGGGTGAAGAATATATGTCATGTAACTTATCCCAAATTTCTTTAGATGATGAACATTTACTAACCTTTTCTCTTACCGGTTTAGGTAATCCTTCCCAGATGAAATCCATTGCTATTTTGTTATTCTTCTTCAATTCCTTCTTGGCTACATTCTTTTCCCTTTTTGAACTATCATATCCAGGTAACAACTGATAGCCAAATATAATGTCCATGTGCCTATAAAAATACTTCCATCCTTCTTCTCCGCATATCATACTTAAAACCATTCTGACCATTAAACATTGATACTCTATTCTCAGAATAATCCATGATCTCCTTCCAGTAGTAAAATTGTTTCCTGAAGGAACCTCACTCCGATACCAATTGTTGGATTACTGAGAGGGGGGGTGACATTAATAGAGCAATTTAATCATTTTTAACCATATAATCCAAGTGTTATATCAATGTAGCATTATCATCCAATAATTGAAGAGTAAATAAGCAATGAACAAATGAACAATCATACACATACACAGTACACCAGTGTTTTATGTGGAAACCCAAATCGGGAGAAAACCACGAAATTTTTTTTCTTATATGTCTTGAAGAATTACATTCATTGGAAGCACCAAATTCCTTTGTTTTCCAGCTGCAACTGGAAGGAAACTCCAACCCCCTAGTTTCTCAGGCTACAACCTAAGGGAAGCTCCAACTCTCCAATTCTTTGGATACAACCAGAAGGAGGCTACAACCCCCTATGTTCTCTGGCTACAACCACCTGTCATTGCCCCGTCCTGCCACCCTGAAGTAGAAGTAGAATGATGGAACCATTGTCAAACTGTCACTATGAGATATGATGTTGTAAATCTGAACCATGCATCAACCTCTACCTCAATGTGTAATCAACCTGTACCATAAACAAGTGCATCAACCATGCACCAACTTGTGTCAAATAACCTATAATCAACATTTACCATAAACAAGTGCATCCAACCATGTACTAAGTATGTACCAATCATGTGTCAACTACTCATCAACTATGACTCATCAATATGTACCAACATCATCAACTATACACCTCATGTATGTGTCAACTCATCAACTACTTATCTCAACCATATACTCAATATGTACCTCAACCAAAATCCCTCATCAATTTCATCATTCAAATCTGATTTGTAGCTCTGTAATAGACCTTGTGTATATGATCACATTCCTACAAACCTTCCTTAACTTCAACAACAAGAGACTAGCATTTTCATCAAACTTTGTTTTAGTCTCACATGCCTAGTTTTGGATTAGTTAACAACCCTAACTTGAAGTAATCATAACTTTGTACATGTAATCTATAAAGATATGAAACTGGTACACAATGTTATTCAATGTGTTTTATTCAATTCCTCCAGCTTTCACTACTTGGAACCTCTCAGAAAAGGAGTTATAGCAAAAATGGCATACCTTGCTGAATCCTGGCTTATTCTAGAGAGCGACCTTGTAGAGCGTGCCCCGCATGGAATATTTGTTGAATTTATATGAAATTGTTACAAAGCGTACTACTAACTATACCCTAACCAACACATTTGGTTTCACTGAATTTGGATCTGTTATTAATAAGTTATTATGTTTTTACCTGAAACCCCTGTTTTTGACTAATTTCAGGACTAGCCACAAACCCTATTTTCCACGGAGTGTAACCCCAAAATACAATGACCCACAAGAAAAAAAATTTACCACATATACTTAGATATATTTTCTCAATGGAATATCAATTTCACAATCTAAATCATTATATAAAAAAATTTATATCGGAAATGATGAGATGACATGTAAATAACATACTTAGAAAACACCATCAAAAGAATTTATCCTTCCTTGCATTTCGGCCTTGTTTTCTTCACCTTCCCTCAGAATTTTGGCTTAGATATCCTTGGTTACTTCATACACCTATAGATATTCAATATGCTTAAGTGTGATTAAAATGAGAGAGCCTTGCCTCTTATTTATACTCTTCAAGTAGCTTCATTAAAAACATCTTCTAGGTCACTTGGCCCCACTTTCCTTATTTTAGGATTAACCCACTTCTAATTTCTCCATTAAATTTATTATTGAAATAATTTATTTTTTATTAACTTTGAATTATAATATACTCATTACTTCACTTTATTATTTACCTTTTAAAATCTCTTAAACCACTTTGATTACTTTGACCTTTTGGGGCTTCTAGATGATATATGAGGGTCCTTCAACTTCGTAAGGCCATAACTCTCAAACCATGAGGAGTTATGTGACATTCCATACCACTAGAAATGGAATGACATGTAATATCCATATATAATAGTATTATCTTAAAATATATCATAACTCATACTGTTATCCATCAAACAAACTTGGGTCCATTACCCAAACCTGGGGTCTCCAACTTCTCATGGCCATAACTCTTTAACTATGAAGAGTTATGTGACATTCCACATACCACCGGAAATGGAATGCCAAGAACTATCCATCTAGGATAGTTTACCTAACAAATTCATTGTCCTTCATATCATTATTCCACAACTAAGCATGGGTTCTCTTACTCCGCAAAGCGTCTTCCCGTGAGGGCTTTCACCATAAGGGGACCACTTTGGAGTTCATCCATATTTACTTCTTATCAACCATGACAAGACAATAATGAGTCATATTTACATAAAACAATATTGGGTCCATTACCCAAGCCTTTGTGTTGTGGGGCTTTCTTCAAGGGTTGACATCAATGGCAACCAACCTTAATCAATACACTCCTTGACTCGATCTAGAGTCCAAGGGGTTTCATCAATGCCTCTACATCCTTTAGGTCCAAATTCCTGCACACTTAGGAGAACCCAGTCAATAGCACTTGTCTAGGTAACTACACAAAAAAACATATAATCACATCCATAATTCCTCAAAATCATAATCAACGGCTAATATCATAATAATCTAGATCACTTGCAAACAAGTGTCCTCAAAGAATAAGTTCTCTCAGTGTGCGCAAGAGCGGTATGTTACATACACCCCATCTTGGTCTAAACTTCGTCCTGAAGTTTCACAGTATAAAAGTGTCGAAATAATGTGTATCATAGTATCATAAATCTAGCTATCAAACAAAAATGGAAACTGTTGGTGCATATCATATGCGTCCTCCCAGGTCGTCTAGTGCAAACTATAGCTGTCCCACTGGACCTTGACCTGATCTACTATTCAATGTCATAGTTTTCGAATGTGATGGTCAAGGATGTAGATTGGCTCAGCCGTGAGCACACCCTCAACTGATACCTACAAGGTACTCAAGTCAAAACATGTGTAGGATCACTAATATAATGTCTCAAAACATATACGTGAAAGACATCGTGCATACGCCTCAAAGAATTAGGAAAGGCTAGTCGATAGGCCACGAGCCCCTTCCTCTCCATAATATCGAAGGGTCCCATGAACCTAGGAGAGATTTTATCTCCCTTTCCAAACTTGATCGAACTCTTATGCAATTTTACCCACAAGAAGACTCGATTGCCAACTTCGTAACTACGATCGATACGGTGCGCATCGGCATAACTCTTCTGTCAATCATGCGCTTCTTTGATCCTTTGTCTTATTGGTTGCATTTGATCTTCCATTTCTTGGATCACTTCTGGTCCCACCATGACGCTGTCCTCAAGCCGATCCCAACTCAAATGCGTCTGACACGATCGCCCATAAAGAAACTCAAATGGCGCCATCTTAATGGTGCTTTGGTAACTGTTGTTATATGCGAATTCTATCAGTGGCAAGAATTCTTCCCAACGCTTTTGTTGGTCCATCACGTACATGCRCAACATGTCTTCCAATATTTGGTTTGTTTGTTCGGTCTTCCTGTCCGTCTCCAGGTGATACGCAATACTAAAGTTAAGTTGGGTTCCTAAGGCCTCTTGGAAACTAGTCCAAAATTGTCCAGTAAACACCAATCCTCGTTCAGGTATAATCCTCTTAGGCACACCATGYGGCCTCACAATCTCAATGATGAAAACTCTAGCTATGTCAGGTGCCTGATACGTCGTACGCACAAGAATAAAATGAGCACTCTTTGTCAGAGTGTTGACTACCACAAAAATCAAGTCGTGTCTCCTTGTCGTTAGTGGCAATCCAACAATGGAATCCATCGAAATGACCTCCCATTTTGATTCGGGAATAGCATGTGGTTGTAGTAGGCCTGTTGGATGTCTAGGTTCATCCTTCACCTGCTGACATTCTAGACATTTGGCCACATAGCTTACTATGTCCAGCTTCAATCCCTTCCATAAGAATAAGGGTTTTAAGGTCTATCCTCATCTTCATGACTCCAGGATGAGCCATGTACACTGCTCTGTGAGCCTCGTTGAGGATCAAACTCCTCAACTCGACATTTGGTGGTACGTAAATTTGGTTTTTAAATCTCAAAAATCCATCATCGTCAATGTAAATCCTTCAAATCTTGGTACCATCATTGTGTTTTGTCCGATAAAATCCTTGACCTCTTTTGTACCAGTCATCGTCGCGTTGTAAAGTTAGAATCTTTTCACGTAGACTCGTCTGAAGCGGAAACACTGAAAAGATGCATGGTCTTTGACTCAATGCATCTGCCACTTGGTTCATTGTTCCTTTTATGTAAGTAATCTCGAAATCTTACTCGCTAAGCAATTCCGACCAATGTCATTGTCACGCATTTAGGTCGCTTTGCGTAAAGATGTGTTGTAGTCCACAGTGATCCATTTTTAGTTCAATTTTTCGTCCAATAAGGTAGTTTCCCCAAACTCTCAAGGCATAAATAATGGCTAACAACTCCAAATCATGTGTCGCGTAGTTCTCCTCATGCCTTCTCAATTTCCTCAAGATGTAAGCGATCACTTGAACGTCTTGCATGAGGACTCTGCTTAAGCCTTCCTTGGATGCATCAGTGCATACCAAGAAGTCCACGTCCATGTCAGGGACCTTTAGTATCGGTGTTGTTTTCAACGGCTCTTTGAGGCTCTGAAATGCCTCCGTGCATTTTTCGGTCCAAACAAACTTCTTGTTCTTCTTCTGCAATTTCGTGATCAGATTTCCTATCTTCGAAAATCCCTTGATGAATCGTTGATAGTATCCTTCGAAACCCATGAGCTATGAACTTCTGGGACATTCGTCAGTGCAAGCCATTCCATAATAGCCTTGACCTTTGTTGGATCCATGGCGATACCTTCAGCGAAGATGACTTGCCCTAAGTAGTGAATCTTCGATTGATAAAATGAGCATTTAGACAATTTCCCAAACAATTTGTACTCTCGTAGACACTATAGTACCAAGCGCAAGTGCTCATCATGCTCCTCCATCGTCCGAGATTAAATCAAAATATCATCAATGAATACTTGGATGAACTTGTCCAAGTACTTGTGGAACACCCCATTCATTAAACTCATAAATACCCCTGGGGCGTTTGTTAGTCCAAACAGTAAAATAGTAAACTCGTAATGTCTGAACCTCATCTTAAAGGTGGTCTTAGGGATGTCATCCTCCTTGATCCGTAGCTGGTGATACCCTGATCTTAAGTCAATATTTGAAAATACCGTTGTACCCTTCATATGATCAAACAAATCATCAATCCTTGGAAACGGATATTGATTATTGATCGTTTCCTTGTTCAAATGGTGATAGTCAATGCAGAGTCTCCATGACCCATCCTTCTTTCATATGAAGATAATAGGCACACCCCACGGTGACACCTTGGACGTATAAGTCCCAGGTCCAGCAACTCCTTCAGCTGCATTCTCAACTCCTGTAATTCCGAGGTTGACATACGATAAGGCGTTCTCGCTATTGGTTCAGTCCTTGTTTTTAGGTCTATGGTAAATTCCTATTCCCTCTTAGACGGCATCCCAGGTAACTCCTCCGGGAATACATCTGCAAACTCTCTCACCACAGGAAGGTGTTCTAGACCTTTCGCTACTCCCTTCTCGTTTAACACAAGGATAGCATAAAGATTACATCCCTTGTGCATGCTCTTCCGTAGCTGCAAGAAAGAGATGAACCTCAAGGAAACTCTCTGGTTTCGTCCCACAATCATGCATCTATGTCCTTCATCATCAACCAAGCTCAATCATTTCATCTTATAGTTGAATATCGCCTCATGTGATTCCAACCAGTCCATACCAATCACGTCGTCATAAGATCCTAAAATCATGACGTACCAGTTGGCTCTGGTGAAAAACTCTCCCAAGTTAAGGGTACAGCCCGTAACCTTTCCTCCAACCTTTTGTTTGGCTCTCGAAGCCATATCTACAAAGCTAAACTCATCTCGTTCGACTTCATTTACCTTAATCCTTTTTAGCGCTGCACCATAAATGACACTCTCAGTAGCACCAGGATCTATCAAAATACTAAGGGTTTGTTCAGCGAAGGTACCTGACATCTCGAGCATAATCGACCGGTGCTCTTCCTGGCGGTTATTCACCGCTACATGAATCCGATGGGCCTTTCCAAAACCTCCCACAGAAGTGGGTCCGACTGATCCAAATGATCTAGTCCTCTCTATTGGGCAGTCGCGTTAGTAGTGTGGCTCCCCACATGTCCAACACCCCTTCTTCAGTCCAGTACTCCTGGTACCCGAAGTAGAAGTTGATGGCCCACTGTCTTGGAATCCTGGTATGTTCTTTTGAACATGAATAAACTGTTGCGATCGACAATGTTGTTGATTTTGTGGTCCCCGATAAGGAGTCCATTGTTGAGGCACTGGTCTCGCTGGAGTCCTACCCTGACCAACACTAATAAGCTCCTCCTCTACTATGAGGGCCTTCTGGATGACATCATGAAAGGTATAAGGCATCATAATCCTAACCCTTGCATGTATGCTGACATTAAGGCCTAACAAGAACCTGTTGACCTTAAGTTTCTCAATAGTCAAGTGTAAAGCATACCGAAGAAACTCCATAAAACGTGCCTCGTACTCGGGCATCGTATGGTCGCATTGTCTCAAGAAATTGAACTCGTTGAGTCAACACTCAATGAAACCCTCCTAAATATACCTTTCTTGAAACTATTCCTCGAACCGTTCCCAAGACACGTATTTGACTGCCATGCTCAAAAGAGACAGGAGCATCTTCCATCGTAGAAGAGCGCTCCCCTTCAAATGAAAGACCGCCATGCATACCTTCAAGTTGGAGGTATAGTCACGAGGTGAAAAGAACATCACCACATCTTCCACCCATGCCTCGACAGCTGCTCCATTTGGGGCACCAAATAGCTTAGGAAAAAGACCTTCTCGAGTTTGCAGTGAAAGCTAATGGTACTAGCTGGGCATGTTGTGGACCCTCAGGGAAATAGGCGCCCTGGCCTCATCTCAGTACAGATGGTGAATCAAGGCCTTTGACCATCTCTGGAAGGACCTTGTCAAACGATCATCCATGCCTTCAACAATTGAATCCAGCCCAAGGACTTGTTCTTCCCCTTGGGGGTTAGACTCCGAGGGGGCGGGCACCTCAGGAGGCATCGCAGCTCCTTCCACGGCACCACACCGCAAACCTCTATGGTGTCCTCTAAAGTAGATCACCGCATCGATACATTTAAGTTTTAAAAGCATGAGGTTAATACTCAAGGGTTTACTGTAGTGGAAATCCTGTAGATCCACAGTTGCAGGGTTGAACCAGCTCTGATACCATATGTGAGGACCCCAATCGTTACGACAACAAGCGAAGCAGAAATTGCAAAAAAAAAATTGGGCAAGAAGGAAACGACGACAATAGTTGAACCACACAACCTGACGATGAACACACGCATGCAGATCAGGCTACAGACAACAATGACTTAATGCGCTAGCACAACGATCATCTGGGTGAAACATGCATAAATCAAAAGATAGGAATGACTCCCCATCGGACGTACAATATGACGACGCTTACTAGATAAGGACATCATCCACAATCCCGACACAACGGTCTCGACGACCCATAAATAGAACCCTCCCAGCGAGCGAGAGTTCAACACAAAAGTTACAAAACAAGCACCACCATAAAAACAACATCCATCAATCACATTGGGTGGCGCACGATTCTAAGCCAGGATATTGTGTGCGCGTCTTGATCCATGCGCACAATGATCCAATCTCAAGAACTCATGTTACCACGGTACAATGGGCATGCTAGGGACCCATGCGCAACCGAACACATTCCAATCCTTCGTCCTAGCATACAATCGAGCGATGCAACCACCTTAGAAAAATACATCCAACAATTTCAATAGGTCCTTATCTAGATCCTTGTTGGGAGATCCCTTAAGGTTGCTATGAGGCGATGATCCCAGTACTTAAAATCAACAAATAAGATTGACATACAGAAAAAAACCATTAGGGGTGATCAACGCATTAAACATCATTAAACTGTTGATCTAATGTAAAGCGGTTGTTAATCTAATGGAAGGGTAAAAGTCTTGCTCATAATTAAATCACCAATAACCAGCTATCTTTCCAATGCAACTGAACTATACCGCTATCTTATGTGAAAATACTTGTTGTCTTTAAATATAATTTGTTTTCCTTTAAAACTAAAACTGAAACAAATATGAATAGTTTCCTAAGGATGGGTTTGCTATACATTAAACGAAACCAAAAAGGGAACATGTCTTTTAAACAATGCATAACAAGTCTTTTAAACAGAAATCGCTATCTAGTAAGAAATCATAAAACAATATTGTAAGGAGAGTCACTAACGAATTTGCTATCAAGTTGTAAACATTGTTCGCTATCGGAATGTTAATTTGCCTTCCATTAATAGTATTGTTGTCTAATACTAATGGTATATATATTAATGAATGTGATGTCTAAAATACATTATTATTCCTTAATGGTTAGTTGTCTAACCAAAGAAAGCTAATAAGGATAATGTTGTCAAATAAAAATTGCTATCCATTAATGGTTCGCTATTTATTAATGGTTCGCTGTCCAAAATCTATAAAATTGTTATTTATTAAGGGTTAGTTGTCCAGAATCTACATACACACGCTTATTGCAATCTTAAGGCAATTATGCACATACTTATTAATAACTTTGTTGCCAAGAATTTAAACGTAGCAACTGTCAGACACAGCCACGCTCAGCCATGAGTTCGCTGCCATTTATGTGCTAACGCTCTCCATTAAAAACGCGACAGTGTTGTCTGTTCAACACGCGGTATTAAAGATGTCAAAATCTATGATGACGTTGTGTGTCAACAAATTTTGCTACCAATTAAAGTATACTTCGTTGTCCATAAATTATATATAATAATTCGTTGGTATATCACAGGCATAGCAAAGAAATTTGCTAGTACAAGCGTAGGTATCACAATGAAAATCGCTATCTAGAATTTACCTTCAACCATTAAAATCGCTACCCAATCCAAATGTCGTCTATAAATATCACTGTCTTGTAAAGGATTAACAAAAGTAGAAGGAAATTCGCAAGTAAATTAAAGGTATTTGCTACTATGAGTTAAAATCCCAGTGGTAAATTCACCAAGGTAAAATCGCAGACACATGAATAAATTTGTAGCACCTGTATGATTTTGCAGCCATAAACTCGCAGAGCATGCAATTCGAAGAGCATATATAATTTCGCTATCACACGGTATTAAAATGTTGAGTTTAACATATTAAAAACGCAGAGCATGCCGATTTCTCCGAGCAGATATAAATTCGCAATCACATGAGATTAAAACGTTGAGTTTAACATATTAAAAACGCAGAGCAAGCCAATTTCGAAGAACAAATATAAATTTGCAATCACATGATATTAAAACGTTGAGTTTAACATATTAAAAACGCAAAGCAAGCCAATTTTGAAGAGCATATATAAATTTGCAATCACATGATATTAAAACGTTGAGTTTAACATATTAAAAACGCAGAGCAAGCCAATTTTGAAGAGCAGATATAAATTTGCAGTCACATGATATTGAAACGCTGAGTTTAACATATTGAAAACGCAGAGCAAGCCAAATTCGAAGAGAAGATATAAATTTTTAATCACATGATATTAAAACATTGAGTTTAACATTTTGAAAATGCAGAGCAAGCCAAATTCGAAGAGCAGATATAAATTTGAAATCACATGATATTAAAACGTTGAGTTTAACATATTAAAAATGTAGAGCAAGCCAATTTCAAAGAGTAGATATAAATTATTGCTAGGAAGGGTATTAAAAACACAAATTTACTTCGCCAGGAAATGCATCAAAATGCAGAGATCAAACGTAGAGGATCATAAGTGGTTCGTTGTGGGAAAGAAAATACAATTGCAGAGGTAATCAATCGCAACAAGGTGCAAGACAATCACTCAACCAGGTACAATCAACAGGGATAGACAGCTAGCAACACTATCATTCGCTCATCATCCACGCACAGAAAAGAAGGGCATTAGGATCTATAGGTCTATTAACACCGAAGTGACGACCGTTGATCCGACTCCTAGCCGACTGCTCAGGCGTGGATTGATGATCTAGGGATGAGGACGAAGATAAAGCACAATATCTTCATAATAATCATTAAAACAAACAGAACAGTCATAGCAATCAGAGATCAATTATCAAGGGAATCAATTCAAGCAGCGAGCGTAAAGCTATGGTAAATTTAAGTTATCGATTAAAAATGCTAAGTAAAACACTTTTACACAATTAAAAGTACAAAAATGAAAGCGCAAGTTTAATATTAATCTACCATTCAAAAAAAAAGCATGCGTACCGTAGCCCAAGGTGACAGCTCCGAGTCGTTGTCCTGTGCGCTCCATCCCACTCATGATTTCCGACTATTATGACTTCACCAGTACCTCCCAACCAACGCTAGGGGTACTCTTCTTCCACCTTAGCCCCCCGAGCCACAAAGGGGCCATGCACACTAAACCAAAGAACAACTAGCTCCCAGCTAACCTCGCAAGGCCGAGCTACCACTTGTCACCGAGCTATGTATCCCAACTCCCACAAGATAAGTCAGTCAAGTCAAAAATTATGTAGTTTAATGTTACGCATCCAAGAAGAGATCCATCCTCCTCCTTCCTCCTTTATATATAGTTTCTAAGTGATTTCTTTCCCAAATTCCCATTTTATTTATTCTTCAATAATTCAATTCAGAAAAATCCTCCCCCATACACATGTCACCCATCCCCTTCATTGCACTAGAAATCAATTTCATTAATTATTTAATTACTCCTATTTTCCTCACCTACCTAAAAGTATTCCTAGAATCACTCCTAACTGTCCCCATATTCCCTTACACATTTTAATGATTTACGCCCTTACTGAATTCCTAGTTGAGTTCAATTTGGAAAGTTCTTAAAGGCAAGATTCCTTACTAAGTTAGTCATTCTGCTTTTTCCTTATGTTTTGTTTTTTCTTTATGTTCCCCACTTTTTCCCTTAGTTTCCAAATCCTTTAAGTTTCCCTCTTTTCTCTTTTTATCTAAAACTCAAATTAGTAAGTATAGAAAATTACCTTTTTCCCCTTTTTCTTTTTAATTAATCATTTTTAATTAGCATATGTAACAAACAATCATTCCCCCTTTTTAAGAATTGAATCGCCCAAAGTAATTTGATTTTAATAAATTAATTGAATTTCTTACCCCTTCTCGTCCCATGTTTAAATATGAATAAATTATTTTTTTACCAAAAGTATCGGTTCGACCTATATTTTAAATTCTTAGGCTGGGCGACATTTTTATTAGGGAAATTGTTTTTAAATCTTTCTTATCACATCATTCGTTCTAAGGACATCTAGGTTTATTCACTTATTAGTTAACAACGCGGTGTGCCCTTCAGGATGCACTAGGTGCTCCAAGGGTGTCACTCGCCTCATTTTGTTTCCCTTGCACGACGTGCCCTTTAGGACGCACTACGTGCTCCAAGGGTTTGTAATGATCCCAAGCCAAATTCTTTCTTGGAATCACTAACTACTACTAATTTATTGAGTTATTAAGTGCATACAAGATTCATCAACACATGGAGATCACAATATATTCAAGATGTAGAATCACAAGCAAAGATCTGACCTTTTTATTATGAGCAATGTAAGATCAATACAATAGATGGTCGATCTGGAATAAACCTTAGATGGTCGTACAAGCAATAGATATGAGCTGTTACAAAATGCTCCCGACAATACAAAATAAGCCTCCAAAGGTTGGATATACAATGAAGACTGAATCAAGCAGATCTGAGTCGTACTAATGCTCAACCTCCAAGCTGGAAAGTGCCACGTCCTGCTAGAATGCTGAAGCCCTCAATAATTCTTCCCTACTACCAAAAGTGTCCAATCATCCCAAGAAATATTCCAAATGATAGATCGGGCAACTGTAAGGACAACGCAAATGTCCAAATTCCCAAATCCACTCTCAAACCCCATAGATCTGAATTCCTCCACTGAATGGTGCACCCCACTGGATGACTGAAACCCTAGCTGGTTCGGCCCTGATGAAGGAGGCCTCCAAATGCTCTGAAACTCTCCAAGAATATATATCGGGCTATGAGAATCCCATGGGAGAAGTTTCGGACTCAAATCTCAAGCAGATCTCCCTAGATCTGAGTTTTATTGAATCACAGGACGTCCCCTATGGCTCCAAGACGTCCCAATCTGCAGACAAATGTAGAATGATGATAACCCTCCA
>JASDQU010306581.1:39134-52393 GCA_032191745.1 Picea mariana | reverse complement strand
TCCCAAGGTGAGTTTCATACCTGGTATGTATCTGTTACAGGGCATAGTACTACCACCTGCTACCTCCACTTTGAATCCTTCAAACTCTACTGTAGGTATGTGCCTCCTCTTCAATAATGTTGCATCAATGAAATTGTGGGAAGCTCCTCCATCAATCAAAACTGACACTCTCTGTCCTTGTAAGACCCCTCTCATCCTAAAGGTGTTGAACTTGGGTACCCCGCTGATAGATGCCAACGTAGCCTTCTCTCCAGCCGCACAGTCTAGTTCTGGAACCTCCTCTTCTACTGCCTCTAATGTTTTGGCCTCCATGTTTTCTATCTGACCATACTCATCCTCTTCTTCGTCATCTGAAGTGACCTCAATGTAATGTACATGTCCTCGTCCCATGCACTTGTGTGAGGGATTCCATGGCTCCTTGCATGTGAAGTAGAGTTGCTTCCTTCTCAGTTCCCTCCTGGTGTTGTCATCTATTCTGCCACGGCCCTTGTCATAACCCTTAGGGTCACGTCCTCCCTGNTTTATTGGAGGCCTTTGATCTCTTCCACCATTGTTAAGAGGTGGTCTGGGTATGAATTTTGGTTTAGCAGCTGGACCCAGATCCCTCGTCTTCCAAATGGCTTCCTGTAGGCTGGTAGGCTTGAAGGCCTTAACCCAAACCTTCAAGGGTTCCATCAATCCTTCTGTAAAGAGCATCGTGAGCCTGGTTGGGGACATATCTTTCACCATCACTACCAACCTCTGGAACTCATCAATGTATGCCTCAGTCGTACCTGTTTGTTTGAGTTGGGTGAGCTCCCGGAAATGTAACTCGGGATCTCCTAGATCAAATCTATCAATGAGCCTCTGAGTGAATTCTGTATAGGATACAATCTGGTTTTGGCCGAGTGTGGTGAGCCCATGGTACCATCAGTCGTGGGCCTTGCCATCCACGTACATAGTGGCAAACTTGATGGCCTCCATCTCTCTCATGGGGTTAAGCTGCAGGTAAGTATCCAGCTTCTGCACCCATGCTTGTGATGTCATCTTAGCCGTACCATCAAAGTATGGAATCTCTATCTTCCCTTCCCTTCACTCAAACTCAAAGTTGCCCCTGTGGTTTGTCCTAGGCTGGTTTCTGAACCTGAGTTGACAATACTGGTCTAGGGACATCTATCTTTGAACTTTCATATCCAAGTTGTAGTATTCCCTGGTACTCTTGGCTAATTGTTCCACAAAATCTTCAACCTGTTCATGCTGCCCTTGCTCATCTGTGAATGTGGGCATGCATGGTCTAGGGTTAGCTCTGCTACCTGATTGTTGGCCTAGCAATTCATCTGTGAACACTGGCATGTATGGCCTATGATTGGTCCTGCTACCCATCTACCCATGGAACGTGCCACCTCCAAGACTTCCTTCGGATCTCGATGCTTTCTCCGGGTTATATCTGACTTCCTCATGGGTTCCACCGAACCCTCCAGCCTCCTTATTCCCATACATATCAAAATCTTTTCCTCAATGGGTTACTTGCATCAGAAGGTCAGTTATCCTAGTTTGGTTCTCGTTCATTTTCTGTAGATTCTCATCAACTTTCTTCAAGGTTTCAGAGATTTCGGCCTGTCCTCTTCTGTTGGTTTCCTGATACTCATCCAACTGCCGGACCAATGTTCTTTCTGTGCGGTTCATTTTTTGTTGGAACTTACCAAATTCAGCTACTAAGAGAGCCAAGCCCTGAGGCTCATGGTCATCTCCTGACCCTTCCATTTCTGCCTTTGTTTCACTGTTGTTTTTCTTCCTCTGACCCATAACAATTCCCCTGTACTTCTGCATGCACCGATCTCTCCACAGGTTTGGAGGATTAAGGCTCTGATACCACTGTAATGATCCCAAGCCAAATTCTTTCTTGGAATCACTAACTACTACTAATTTATTGAGTTATTAAGTGCATACAAGATTCATCAACACATGGATATCACAATATATTCAATATGTAGAAGCACAAACAAAGATCTGACCTTTTTATTATGAGCAATGTAAGATCAATACAATAGATGTCTGATCTGGCATAAACCTCAGATGGTCATAAAAGCAATAGATATGAGCTGCTACAAAATGCTCTCGACAATACAAAATAAGCCTCCAAAGGTTGGATATACAATGAAGACTGAATCAAGCAGATCTGAGCCGTACTAATGCTCAACCTCCAAGCTGGAAAGTGCCACATCCTACTAGAATGTTGAAGCCCTCAATAATTCTGCCCTGCTACCAAAAGTGTCCAATAATCCAGAGAAATATGCCAAATGATAGATCGGGAAACTGTAAGGACAACCCAGATGTCCAAATTCCCAAATCCACTCTCAAACCCCGTAGATCTGAATTCCTCCATTGAATGGTGTGCCCCACTGGATGACTGAAACCCTAGCTGGTTCAGCCCTGATGAAGGAGGCCTCCAAATGCTCTGAAACTCTACAAGAATATAGATCGGGCTATGATAATCCCGTGGGAGAAGTTTCAGACTCAGCTCTCAAGCAAATCTCCCTAGATCTGAGTTTTACTAAATCACAGGACGTCCCCTATGGCTCCAAGACGTCCCAATCTGCAGATAAATGTAGAATGATGATAACCCTCCAGAAAAGCCCTCAAACTGATGGTCTTTCCCCTGCAAACAAAACCCAACTGTCGGAATGGCCCCAGGCCCTCAGGATAAGCTGGATCGAGCCTCCCTCTATATGATGGTGCACCCTTGCTGGACACACAAGAACAGTACGGCCTGCTACCTTATGAAGTGCTAGATGGAGATGGGATGAGACTAGAATGGTGTGGAGGAGTCTTTCATCCTCGAGACCAAGCTGCGGAACAAGGTGAGTGGATATTTCACCACTGAGTTGCTCACAAGGGTTTGTACAACAAAACCCCCAAACTGAATGCTCAAGAGAAATAGCAAATGCTAATCCAAAACCAGAATGAGTAATAGGTGCGCCCCAGCCTCTTTCTTATACTTTTCCTTCTAATTCTCTGTTGAGTTAGGTTAACTCCCAGGGTTAATCTTCTATTCTTTTGTTGAGTTATATTTTACTCCTTTATCCTTTTCCTTTCTTAAGTCAACTTAAAAATATAACTTTTAACTTCTTGACTTTCCCCCCCTCAGTGTGAGACTATGACCTAGTGGGGGTGCCCAGGCCACTGAGCCTCCTCATCACCTCTCTAAGAGGTGGGGGACATTACAGGGTTCCACTCACCTCTTGTCGTTTTTCTTGCACGATGTGCCCTTCAGGATGCACTACGTGCTCCAAAGGTGCCACTCACCTCTTGACTAAAATGGTAGACATCAAAAACCCCTAGAGTCAATACTCTGCCAGGTGATCTTGTGGGAGACTAAGGGCCTCTAAGGAATAAGGCCCCTACCTTATTGCACGCCCCTTAGAATCATCGTGAGCGACTGTCGCAATCTGCCCTCATGGCATCGTGGGTCTTCTCGAACTAGGTAATCGTTAACCTACAGTTCGAGGCATAGCAGGAGTGCTAGTAGGTTGTGGCATGGTTGTTGTCCACACCTCTCCCTCAACGCCTCTGGTTGTTGTGCGTGACCCCTTTACTCTGCATGTGAGTCTAATCGGCAAGCTATCGTCGGCCTACATCATCAACGAATCATGTCAGAAATAAAATCAATCATCATAACATCTAATCAGATGTGCATATGTCATATCAACAATAATCAAAACCCAATAGTCCACTCCCTAACTCAATCCAAATTCCAAGGGGTTACATCGATGCCTCTGCATCCTTGAGGTCCAAAGTCCTGCACACTTAGGAGAACCCAGTCAATAGCACCTGTCTAGGTAACTACACAAAACAACATATAATCACATCCATAATGCCTCAAAATCATAATCAACAGCTAATATCATAATAATTTGGATCACTTGCAAGCAAGTGTCCTCACAGAATAAGTTCTCTCAGTGCGCGCAAGAGCGGGATGTTACAGTGTCAAGTTATGAGAATGGTTTAAAATTTGTTATTCGTGATGAAATCAATGACCATAAGATACATTTAGTTGAAGAAGCATGTTGATTGGTAGGGAAGGTATAATTGAAGCTAGCATGCAAGGATAACAAGAGATACTTTGGTAGAGGAAGAGATTGTAGTGAAGGTAAATTTTATAATTCCAAACAAAAAGTAGAAGATGCATGTGAATAGAAGATGGATGAAAACAATGCACCAATCAAAGTTTAAAGTAGAGGTTGCATATGTTTTAGAGGATGCAAAAGAGAAAATGGAAATCATAGAAGATCAATATACTTCTATAGTTATCGATATGGTCATCACAAGTCATTTCACTAACCACGAAGTGAAGGCACATGCACAAACGAACCATGAACTCGGTTAGAACAAGGAGAGGTCTCCAAGGACTAACATCTAGTCACAATAGCAATGGAGCATGGAGAAAATAAGATGATGCCCAGAGGAATGATCAGACTAAAGAAGTAGCAATAAGTACTAAAAGAGCATAGATAACTAAGAAATAGCATTTTTAGAACAAAGTGTAAATTCAAAGGTAAGTGTTGTAAAGTCACTATCAATTCTGATAACATAGAAAATATGGTTGGGGTAAAATATGTGGTATCGAAATTAAAGCTACAATGATAGAAGCATCGGTGACCATATAGGTTATTCTAGTTTTATGGATATGAAACGATGGTGATTGGATACTACAAGGTATCATTTGATATCAGTAAATACAAAGATGAAATTCTATGTGATTCCACCCTCATTGGTTATTTCCACTTCTTGTTGGAAAGTTCATGCTGATACGATAAATGCATAGTGCATGATAGAAAGAACACCTATTCCATCACTAAGGATGAGAAAATATTCAATTTTATCCCGGTGAAGGAAGAAAATGCCAAAGAGGTGTCACTATTGTTTATAAAGAAATTTGTATGTGTGATGGAGGAGAAAGAATGCCATATGGTTATGCATAAAAAAGTGACAGAGCACATTGAAGAGATAACAAAGCATTCCAAGGAAAAGGTGATCCCTACAAAATCAAAGAAGCTTTTGGAATATTTTATTGACAATGTGTAATGGCATGCTATATGGATTGCCACTGAAGAGGAAGATTTCACATAAGATAGAGTTGATTCAAGACAAGGCATTTCCAAATCAATTAACACAACATTAGTGTAGAAATATCATGAGTCTAAGTTTTAATGCAAATTCAAAAATTTCACCTCCCAATAGAGGTTTCCTTAAGCTAATCCTGGAGAGATTTTAGCCTTAGGGTTGATCTGAACTATATAATTATAGCAGCAAAAATAGTATATATTTCACTTCTCCTCCATCTAAATTGTATAAATTCCGTTTCAAAATGGCAATAATAAATTTTAACACAACTCAGAAATTTCACCTTTCCTAGAGTTTTCTTAGATCTAACCTTGTAAATGTTTATCTTTAGGGTTGTTGTGAAATATATAAAATAAATTGCATCAACAACAGACTATATTTCAACTCTTAACAACCTCGATCCACAAGGCAATTCAGTAAATAAGATACCAATGTGTTCCGATAAGTTTTATCCCTCTAAGGAAATTTTATCATGCATATAACAGATCTGAAAACACTTATGACAGTTGTAAATATGCCCTTGTATTCTTCAATTATAAAGTTAAATCACTTCACACATTCACTCTTAACTTATGTCAAATCAACAAGACATATAGAGCTGAAAATTATAAACCATGAAGAATATAGATGGTTGAAAATCAAATATGCAAAAAGACAAGTATTGGACAGTGGGAAAAATCATTAATATGCATAAAGATAAAGTTCATGTACATACCGTAACCTTATCACAAGTTTAATACAATCATATAGCTCTCCAAAACAATAGCTAGAGAAAACCAAGAAAACCCTAGCTCACACCAAGGAGATCTAACAAGCATGACATGTCCTAGGGAAGGTTTCTCCTCTTCTTCTTCACTTCAACAAGTACAACCTAGGGTTTCATCTCAAAACCTTAATCTCCAAGAGATAAAACCCTAACCCTAGTCTTCAAGATGATCCAACAAGCTTAAAAACCCCTTGCGACACCAAGAGAGAGAGAGATATCAAGTACATAAGAAGATTCAAGAGAGAGAGAGAGAAGTGATGCACTCCTTTTGATCACATCTCTAATGTAAGAATGAATAATAAGTCATGAATGAATTATAAGTGAAGGACTCTATATTTCCTCTATATATATATATATGAGAGGTGAGGGAGTCCAACATTACATTTGTGGGCCAATGCCCTTACAAGAAACCTACAATAGCATGTGGAGCGCTACACTTCAAGGGTACATATGTCAAGCTCCAAGGCAACGCCATCCACAAGCAAGACTCCAAATGCAATGGTGCTCCACAAGGTGTGTCCAACACTCCTCCTACAAGCTTCCAAAGACTTTGTGGAAAACAATCCTCCTAATCCATGTACTCCATTTGACCCATTCCCCCTACATGAACACTGTCACAACCCAATCACCCTTGAGCCAACTCCAAGCCTCCATGTAAGCATCCAAGCTACCATGTGTTGTCAAGGGCCCAATTCCCTCCTATGGGATGCAACATGCTCCTCCTCCTAAGTAGGGTGTTCTCTAAGAAAGTAACCATCTCCATGTGGCCATTATGTAAAACATCACCAATGTTGTTAAGAGTGTTGGACAACTGAGAGAGGGAGGGGGGGGGGTGCATAACCTTGCCTAAACAATCATACTTATTTTAAACTCTTTCAGATCACTCAATGACAAACACAACAATGCAGGGAAGTAAGCAATAGACCATTCAGCATCATTCACACAAATGAGATACACAGAGACAGATATTTCCTGAGGAAACCCACAAAGGGAAAAAACCTCTTCTTATTTATATGATAAGTAATCTATACATTCTTTACATTATCATACATACGAGCACCAACTCATAATGAGGATACAACCTCTGTTTTCCAAGCTGCTACTTGCTGAGAGCACCAACTCTTTGGATTCTCTAGCACCAACTAGAAGGAAGCACCAACTCCTTGGTTTCTCTAGAACCCACTAGAAGGAAGCACCAACTCCCTAAGTGTTCCAGCACCAACTGGATGGAAGCACCAACTTCCAATCATACAGACACCAACCTGTAAAACAAAGAACAACAGTTCTCCCTTGCACCACCCTGCCACTCTGGTTTCTCTGGCTGCAACCAGATGGAAGCTACAAATCCCTTTGTTCAAGCACCCACTTGAACCTCTGAGGACAACAGTCCTCCCTACCACCTCCCTACCACCCTGAAATCTAAATCTTTGTTATTATGACTTATTACAGTGATATGAAGTTCTTCAATAGCTTACCGGTCTCATCACTATTCTGCTACACTGCGCTGCTCTGTCTGCATCAGTGTCTTCTACACCCTCCTTGCACCTTATGTTCTTTTGCCTTTTATGCTCTATGCGCCATGTCCCTTCAATGCACCATTCCCCTTCTGTGCATTTTTGTTGTTGCGCTCTGCCTCCTTCTTCACACCTCAATCACACTCAACAGCAACAACACCCATTTCTTCTTTGTTCAGCATTCTTATAGTCTCTATGCACCTTGTGCATGCAATCTACTTCTTTCTCTTGCATCCTCTCACACCAATCTGCTCCCCATCGGGGTGTTTTCTCCACTTCACTCTTCCACAACTATCCCATCTCCTATGTGCCACGTTGTCCCTCTATGTTTTGCATCTCCTGCTCAACGTGAGTGCTCTGCTTGATCATCATGGTAACTCTTCAGCTTCTCTGGCGGTTTCACCCACGCATCCATCATCACTTGTGTTGTCTCGAGATTCCTCAGCTTCTCTGGCAGTTGAGACTCTTCATCTTCTCTGTCATAGACGAGCTCATCCTTTGGAAAAAACCATCATTTGTTTCTAGCAGTTACACTGTGAAGTGCAACAGTGGCCCTCCGATCTTATTCAAATTCATTTGCACCGTTGAATTGACTTCATTGAATCTTGCGTTCATTTCGCCATTTCGCACTTCGGCATTTCAGCAATCCTGTTGTGTGGCATCTCGACTCTCCAAGTCGCGATCTTCGAAACTCCGAAAAAGGAGATTGCCACTTCAAGATTTTCTCTACAACTCTTCGACCATGTAACTACGAGAGGTGACCGAGCGCTTATCCATATAGTGCTCTCGCGATTTCTCTTTTTATCACTTCGGCGTTCCTGTGGTGATGAGTTCTTGATGTTCCATGTCCCGGTATCCGAAGCTCCAAAATGGAGCTTGGTTGCACTAGCTCCGATCATTTCGGCATTTCGCATTTCGGCCTTTAACGATTCTTGCGATGAAGAGTCTCGTCACTTGACTCTTCCAAATCTTGGTATCCGGAGCTCCGAAATGGAGTCAAATCAACAGTCCACACCCTAGATGATTCGACGGTCCAGATCTCTTTGTGATTTCGCACATCGTGATTTCAGCAATCTTGACGTGAGAGTTCTTGACAACTCCACCTCCCGGTCTACGAAACTTCAAAATGGAGTCAAATCAACTTTTCGGATTTCCACACTTCGTAACTTCGGGATTCCTTTCGTGAGAGTCCTTGACATCTCCAACTCCCGGTATCCAAACCTCCGGTATGGAGTCTTCGACATTTCGCGATTTCGCATTTCGCAACTTCGGGTTTCGCGACTTCGGGACTCCTGTAGTAAGATTTCTTGACATCCCAAACTCCCAGTATCCGAAATCGTCCTCCTCCTCCCGGGATTTCGACGTTTCGCATTTCGCGATTTCGGGACTCGTAATGATAAAGAGTCTTGACTCTTCCAACTCCCGGTACCCAAAATTGTCCTCCTTCTTCCGGGATTTCGGCGTTTCGCATTTCACGATTATGGGACTCCTGATGATGAAGACTCTTGACTCTTCCAACTCCCGGTATCTGAAACTCCGAAATGGAGTTATTTCCCGATCTGCGAAACTCTTTGTTTATGTGCCTATTTCGAGATTTCGAGATTCCGGATTTCGCAACCCCGGGACTCCTGTGTTGAGGACTCTCAACTCTTGACTTCTCAATTTCCCGGTATCCAAAACTCCGAAATGGAGTTTATGCTTCTGATCTTTCTATGCCATTATCCTTGCGTTGTTAATCTTCCTTGCCTGCTTGTTTGTCATCAAATGAACAAGCACAATGGTGCACTCTGCGTGCACCATTGTACTTTCTCTTCTGAGTAGCTTACGTTGTCCCTGTTTTTCCATCACTGCATACTCTGAATTTGCCATCAATGACAAGCACACCTGCCTGATAAACATACCAACAATCTCCCCCTTTGGCATTAATGGCAACCCTGATCGACTGCGCTAATCTGTTTGGACCTCCAACTGTAGCATCCGGTCCAGACCACTCCTTTTCTCCCCCTTTGACATCAATGTCAAAGAAAACATGCTCCCCCTGAGCTGTTGCAGTATTTTTAGGAGGTATCAGATATTCAATCAATACAAAACTCCCCCTAACAGGATGGACTCTCTTAGGTGTGAGACGGGATGACACCCAGCTTCTGTCGGAGATATTCAAATGGTGTCTTGGCTAGGGGTTTAGTAAAGATGTCTGCAATTTGTTCTATGGTTGGAATGTAATGGACTTGAACAACCTTATTGGTGACCTGCTCTCTCAGAAAATGGTATTTTATGGGAATATGCTTGGTCTTGGAGTGGAATACAGGATTCTTAGATACACTGATGGCACTAGTGTTATCACAATGAATTGGGATCAGTGTTGCATATTTTACCTCCAAGTATGCAAGTGTTTGAATCATCCATAATACCTGAGTGCAACAGGTAGCAGCAATGTGCTCTGCCTCTGTAGTTGATAAGGAAATGGAACTTTTCTTTTTATTAATCCATGCTACCAATGAGTCACCCAGGAAGAATGCTCCTCCACTGGTGTTTTTTCTCTCATCAACACGGTTTGCCCAATCTGCATCTGAATAAGCAGTTAACTGAAGATTCTGATTTCTAGGATACCACAAACCATAAGTCATTGTCTCTTTCAAATACCTGAATATCCTTTTGACAACTAGCAAATGACTCTGTTTAGGTGCAAACCGATATCTTCCTACCATTCCAACAGCATGCATTATGTCTGGGCAAGATGTTGTGATGTACAACAAGCTACCAATCATTGATCTATATGAACTTTGATCAACATCAGGTGAGTCATCATCCTTACTTAATTTGTATCCAGTAACCACGGGTTTAAAATCTTCCATTTGAAATATTTTCAACATTTCTCATAGATATTTTTCTTGAGAAATGAACATCCCTTCAGACCTCTGAGTAATTTGTAGACCAAGAAAAAATGATAGTTCACCTATCATAGACATTTCAAACTCAGACTCCATGGCAGAAGCAAACCATTGTACCAACGAATCCTTATTACATCCGAAGATGATGTCATCTACATAGACCAATACAATGAGCAGATCATTATCCTCTGTTTTGATATAGAGATTGTTATCAATTGTTCCTCTCTTGAACCCTTTGTCTTTGAGATATGTATCTAGTCTGTGATACCAGGCTCGAGGGGCTTGTTTTAACCCATATAAGGCTTTCTTCAGCTTGCATACTAAGTCAGGATTATCAGACAGTTCGAAACCCTCTAGTTGTTCCATATAGACTTCTTCACTTAAATCTCCATTTAGAAAAGCTGACTTGACATCCATTTGATAGACTTAAACCTTTTATGACAAGAATAGGCAAGAAACATTTTGATAGCTTCTAATCTTGCTACGAGCAATGTTTCATCAAAATCCAGTCCTTCTATCTGAGCATACCCTTTACAAACCAATCTTGCTTTGTTCCTGACAACTTGTCCCTGCTCATTCAATTTATTCTTAAAGATCCATTTGGAGCCAATGACATTTTTACCTTCAGGTCTATGAACCATCTCCCACGTATTGTTTTTCTCAATCTGATCAAGTTCATCATTCATTGCTTTAACCCAATGGTCATCTTTGCTAGCTTCATTAAAATTATTGGGTTCCAGCATGGATATGAAAGCTATGTGATTGTTCGGTGTTTTTTATTAGCTTTCTCCTGGTTTGTACACCTTTGTCTTTTTCACCAATTATCCGACTTGCAGGATGATTCATTTGAGTGATTCTAGAGGAGGAATTCGAAGTTGTCTGTTGATTTGAGTCTGTCTGAGTATCTGTGTCTTCATCTGATTCAAAGTCTTTGTTTTCTGATTCTTGGACATGTTCATCTTCAACTTTAGTTGTGTCTTCTATAGAGGACTCATTATTGTACACCTCTATTGCTGGGATTTCCTCATCAACTTTTATGTCAATACAGTCAACCATTTTATGCAGCCTCTTATTATAGCATATGTATCATTTGTTGTTTGTAGCATACCCTAAGAAGATACCTTCATCATCCCTATCATCATATTTTCCAAGGTTCTCATCATTATTCTTTATGTAACATTTACTCCCAAAGACTTTGAAGTGTTTAATTGAAGCAGGTCTCCCATACCACAGTTCATAAGGTGTCTTGTCACTTTGTGGTCTGAAGTGGGATTTGTTAAGAACATGGACTGTTGTGTGTATTGCTTCTACCCAGTAGGTTTGACCAATGTTCTTCTCATTCATCATTGACCTGGCCATTTCTTGCATTGTTCTGTTTTGCCTCTCAACTACTCCATTTTGTTGTGGAGTTATTGGGATTGTGTATTCTCTCTTGATCCCATCCTCATCACAGAATTCCTTGAAGTCACTTGACATAAACTCTCCTCCTCGATCTGATCTTACTGCCCTTAATCTCTTGCCTGTTTGAGTCTCAGTTAAAGCCTTAAATATTTTAAACTTCTCAAATGCTTCAGCTTTTTCCTTGAGAAAGGCAACCCAAGTAAGTCTGGAGTAATCATCAATAATCAACATGAAGTAGTTTTATTTCCATGTGCCTTCCTGTCTTGATGGTCCACATAAATCCATATGAACTAGTTGGAGTAGTTTCTCTGTTGAAGTAAAGCTCTTGGACTTAAACTGTGTCATGTTTAGCTTTCCTATTTGGCAGGGTTTACACATTGAATCTTGGGGCTTTGATATTCTCGGAAGATCTTTTACTGCCTCGAGATTTTTGAGTTTGATTAAGTGGTCAAAGTTTAGATTTCCAAGTCTCCTATGCCATAACCAGCTTTCATCATGTTTGCTTAGATGACACTCTTCTCTATTTTCTTTCAGCACATATACATTATTTTATGTCCTTATTCCTTTGGCCACCACTTGTCATGAGTTTACAGACTTTATCTTGCAGTCCTTGGATGTGAACACCACTTCACATCCTCTGTCACACATTTGACTTACACTGAGCAAATTTTGTTTCAGCCCATCTACAAGTAGAACATCTTGGGCTTTTCCTTTTCCATTACTTAAACTCACCATCCCTTTGCCCTTTATTTTACCTAGAGCATCATTTTCAAAGGTTACATTTCCTGATTTGCTTTCACTTAGAGATAGAAACTTACCTTTGTCTCCCATCATATGTTTGGAGCATCCACTGTCTATATACCAAGGGTTCGTTTTTCTTTGAGCTGACAACACTAATCCACACTTGTCACTTTCTTTCTTCTTCCACACCTTCACATTTTCAGCAAGGGAATTCAAATCTGGTTCATAGTTCTTTAATCGACAGTCAACAGATTTATGTCCATAGTTATGACAGATGTAGCATTCAATCTCATTGTTCAATATGTCAAAATTATTGTTGTAGCGTTGTCTACTTCTTGACTGTTGATTATTTATTGACCTCCTTAGTTGCATGTCTCTAAACTTAATTTGGCAATTTGCAATCTGTGAAGGTTTGTTACTTGGTTGTATCATTCTTTGTTGTGGCAAGTATTTCTTCCTTTGAAATCTTAATTGCTCATGTCTACGTCTTAAGAAACAATTTATAGCTTTGTGACCAAAGTTAGAACAGTAGAAATAGTAGCCATAGAAAAATTCTTTGTACCTAGAAAATGGTTGTCTTCTTTGAGCAAATTGATTTCTTCCATGTTGATGACGTTTTTCAGCGGGGAGCGCACTATTTCTTTGTTCTACAGATTCAGTCCTGGCACCTTTTTCTTTACTCGTCCTGGGCGGTTGGTTGTCTTCCTTTGTTTCTACAGGTTTTTTGTTGTCATTGGTTGTAGATTTGACAAACTTGATGGGTTTTTCGTTTCTTGGCTTACCACTACTTGATCCCTTTTCATAACCCAAACCAGTTTTCAGCTTTGGATTCCTTTGCTGATT
>JASDQU010306581.1:0-37260 GCA_032191745.1 Picea mariana | reverse complement strand
TTCTCCCTTGCACCACCCTACCACCCTGGTTTCTCTGGCTGCAACCAAATGGAAGATACAACTCCCTTTGTTCAAGCACCCACTTGAACCTCTGAGGACAACAGTCCTCCCTAGCACCTCCCTACCACCCTGAAATCTAAATCTTTGTTATTATGACTTATTACAGTGATATGAAGTTCTTCAATGGCTTACTGGTCTCATCACTATTCTGCTACACTGCCCTGCTCTGTCTGCATCAGTGTCTTCTGCACCCTCCTTGCACCTTCTGTTCTTTTTCCTTTTATGCTCTCTGCGCCATGTCCCTTCAATGCACCATTCCCCTTCTGTGCATTTTTGTTGCTGCACTCTGCCTCCTCCTTCACACCTCAATCACACTCAACAGCAACAACACCCATTTCTTCTTTGTTCAGCATTCTTATAGTCTCTATGCACCTTGTGCATGCAATCTGTTTCTTGCTCTTGCATCCTCTCACACCAATCTGCTCCCCATCGAGGTGTTTTCTCCACTTCACTCTTCCACAACTATCCCATCTCCTGTGTGCCACATTGTCCCTATCTGTTCTGCATCTCCTGCTCATTGTGAGTGCTCTGCCTGATCATCATGGTAGCTCTTCAGCTTCTCTGGCGGTTTCACCCACGCATCCATCATCACTGGGTGTTGTCTCGAGATTCCTCATCTTCTCTGGCAATTGAGACTCTTCATCTTCTCTGTCATAAACGAGCTCATCCTTTGGCAGAAACCATCATTTGTTTCTAGCAGTTACACTATGAAGTGAAACAGTGGCCCTCCGATCTTATTCAAATTCATCTGCACCGTTGAATTGACTTCATTGAATCTTGTGTTCATTTCGCCATTTCGCACTTCGGCATTTCAGCAATCCTGTTGTGTGGCATCTCGATTCTCCAAGTCGCGATCTTCGAAACTCCGAAAAAGGAGCTTGTCGCTTCAATATTTTCTCTACAGCTCTTCGACCATGTAACTACGAGAGGTGACCAAGCGCTTACCCATATAGTGCTCTCGCGATTTCTCTTTTCGGCACTTTGGCATTCCTGTGGCGATGAGTTCTTGATGCTCCATGTCCCAGTATCCGAAGCTCCGAAATGGAGCTTGGTTGCACTAGCTCCAATCATTTCGGCATTTCGCATTTTGGCCTTTCACGATTCTTGTGATGAAGAGTCTCGTCACTTGACTCTTCCAACTCCTAGTATCCGAAGCTCCGAAATGGAGTCGGATCAATGGTCCACACCCTAGATGATTCGACGATCCAGATCTCTTCGTGATTTCGCACATCGCGATTTTGGCATTCTTGACATGAGAGTTCTTGACAACTCCACCTCCCGGTCTACGAAACTCCAAAATGTAGTCAGCTCAACTTTTCGGCTTTTCGCACTTCGCAACTTCGGGATTCCTTTCGTGAGAGTCCTTGACATCTCCAACTCCCGGTATCCGAACCTCCGGTATGGAGTCTTTGACATTTCACGATTTCGCATTTCGCGACTTCGAGTTTTGCGACTTTAGGACTCCTATAGTAAGAGTTCTTGACATCCCCAACTCCCAGTATCCGAAATCGTCCTCCTTCCGTGATTTCGGCGTTTCGCATTTTGCGATTCCGGGACTCCTGATGATGAAGAGTCTTGACTCTTCCAACTCTCGATACCCAAAATTGTCCTCCTTCTTTCGGGATTTCGGCATTTCGCATTTCGCGATTTCAGGACTCCTGATGATGAAGAGTCTTGACTCTTCCAACTCCTGGTATCCGAAACTCCGAAATTGAGTTATTTCCCAATCTGCGAAACTCTTCGTTTATGTGCCTATTTTGGAATTTCGGGATTTCGGATTTCGCAACTCTGGGACTCCTGTGTTGAGGAGTCTCAACTCTTGACTTCTCAATTTCCCAGTATCCGAAACTCCGAAATGAATTTTACGCTTCTGATCTTTCCATGCCATTATCCTTGCGCTGTTGATCTTCCTTGCCTGCCTATTTGTTATCAAATGAACAAGCACACTCTTGCACTCTACGTGCACCATTTCACTTTCTCTTCTAAGCAGCTTACGTTGTCCATGTTTTGCCATCATACTCTGATCTTTCCATCAATGACAAGCACACCTGCCTGATAAACATGCCAACAAAGAGATCTTCAATGCCCTACAGAAGAATATAATGCAAGCACCCAACTAAGTTCAAGCAACCACTCAGTAAGACATCTCCAATGTGAAAATACATCATGGACCTCCCATGTGCAAATCCATCATGGACCATCCAAGCGCTAAACATACATGATGTACCCCAAATCTCATGAAGCACCCCCAAATATGGTGTAAAAACTTTTGAAGTATCCTCGAAAGCTAACACAAATCACTAGACCACTCAAGAGAAAAGATACCAAACAAGTGTGCTTCAATTGCAACAAGGTACAACCCTTAGGACACCATTTTCCATGCATACAATAGATCTAAAATAACTTTATTACATCAAAATTTACAACAATAAATATGCTTCCTTTTTCTTCAAGATATGTGTCAAATCACTTAACAATTTTAGAATTATCTTATATAAAATCAACATGAACAACAAGTGTTGAAACTACCCAAGAAATAAGACAAGCTTAAATTCAAGTCCACAAGTACACAATTATTGGGTAGTTGAAACACTTCTTGTATATATAAGACAATATCAAGCTCTCCAAAACCCTAACTAGGGAAACCAAGAAATCCTTAGCCACCAACTCTTCCTAGCTAGGAATCATTCCTAACCAAAGTTGGCTACTCCACCAAAAATCTTCAACAAGCTAGCATCATCATTGGCAAGTCCTCCTTGGCTTCAATCCAAATGCCTCTCTCTTCTCCTCCTCAACAAGCATAATAAGTAGCACTAGAGATTCCAAAATCCTAGTTGTATGCTCTCACAAGACCTACAAGATATAATGTTACCTTTATCCCTCTAGACTTTATGTCAAACCCTAGCTTCTTTGCCTCCTTAGGGTAAAACCCTAACCATAGAACATACCTTAAATTTCATTGGCACACCAAGACAAACAAAGATAATACAAAGAGGGGAGCACAAGAGAGAGGAAGTATTGTGCTCCACTCCTCATATCTCTAACACGAGAGTGAGATGAATGAATGTGTGAATGAAATATTTCCTTCCTCTATTTACATGAGAAGAAAGTGTGTTCAACAATATAAAGTGGTCCCAAACTACTATGCACTACCTATCCATAAGGAGATAAGCACGAATGTGAAGTGCTCCCTCTACAAGTGACACAGTTCAAGCTCCAAGGTCAATACAATCAACAAGAAAGGCTCAATGATCCTCAAGAAGGTATAACAATCCACCTCTACAAGCCTCCAAAAGCTCCAACACTCCTATGCCATGTACTCATTTGGATCCACCACACCTACATGATCACTCCCTTAACCCAAGTGTCCTTAATTCAAGCACAAGCCTCCATGCAAGTAACCAAGTGTTTGTATGCCAATTAGGGCTCAAATCCCTCCTCCACGATGCCAAACACTCATCCAAGGCAAGTTGTCCTCCAAGAAATCCACCCACTCTCCATGTGCACATCATGAAGAATGTCATCATGTTGTCTAGGTCTCCAACGTTCCAAGGAAGAATGACACACAAGCATCCACACAAGGCCTGGCAATCAATGAGCAAGGCACCTCTCATGTGTATGTCCATCAAGGAACAACCAAGTGTCATATATACACCATGCACCCCATATCACATGAAGCACCCCCAAGCATGGTGTAAAAACTTTTGAAGTAACCTTGAAAGCTAATAATTAGTCCATTGGAAAGTGCAAAATTGAACAACATGTTGGTGACATGTTGTTAAAGGTCTTAATCAAGAAAAGTATGAGATTTTGTGATAATAGCATGGATAATTCCCTATAAGGATGGACATTGGAGGATGTGTATAGACTTCAAAGCATTGAATAAGATCACGATTAGGTATAGGTTCTCATTGACTTGAAGGATGGACAATATAATGGAAAATTTGAGTAGCATGAGAGACTTTGCCAAGAGAGATTTGAAGAGTAGATATCACCAAATTAGGATCAGAGAGGGAAATGAATGGGAGACTACATTAAAGATTACATGAGTAGTTGGTTATGTCATTCGGACTGACTAATGCATAGAGCACATTCATGTGATTGATGACAAAGGTAATGTGACAATATATTGCTAAGATTTTAGTTTATTTAGATGATAATCCCATTTTAAGTAATAGTGGAGATCGACACTTGGAGTATCTGATGGTGGTGTTTGAATTACTAAGAAGAGATCAAATGCACACAAACTTGAAGAAGTTTGAATTTTTCAAGGAATAGTTGTTGTACCTTGGATTCATTATTTCTATGGATAGGTTGTGCGTGGATCTAGAGAAAGCGAAGGAAATTTTGGAATGACTCATACCTTGTAGTGCCATAGAGATGAGAAGTTTTCATGATAAAGCAACTTTTTATAGGAATTCCATAAGAGGATTCAATTGGATATTTGCAACAATGATACAATGTATGAAAGAGCACGTAGTCACAAGTTTTGAGATGTTAAAGTAGAAAATAATAGAGCCATCTGTGTTGGCATCACTTAATTTCAATAAGCATTTCAAGTGGATCGTGACAACCATGATATGTAGTGTTGAGTTAGGAAGGTAGGCTATTGGTATTCTCTAGTGAGAAGCTAAATGAAGCACAATGTGCATATTTTACTTATGAGAGTGGGTTTTATGTAATTGTGCAAGCACTAAAGAATTTGAGGGACTACTTATTCCCATGGGAGTTCATATTGTACATAGACCATTAAAAATTGATGTTTATCAACAAGTGAAAAGTTAAATAAAGCATAATGTAAGTATTTTACATGATTTAGAGTTTTATACTATTTTGCAAGCAATAAAGAATTTGAGGAACAACTCATTCACATGGGAGTTCATACTCGCACAGAGCCTCCATCATCGAAGTTTATCAACTAGGAAATGTTGAATCAGAGGCATGTGAAATAGGTCAATTTTTTGTAGAGATAAACAATCATGTTCAAGCATAAGTTTGGGAAGGAGAACAAGGTCACAAATGCACTATGCAAGAGAAGGTCAATGTTGGCCATGATGAAGAATGAGACAATTGTCTTTGAGTGTATCAAAAACTTGTACAAGTGCATTGAACATTTTGAACAAGTAGCAGAGATGGGCAAGAAACCAAAAATGTAGGGTGTAAGAACACAAGTGGATTACTTCATCTAAGATGGTTATTTGTTCAAAGGAAAGTGTTATGTATTTCATAAAGATCAATCGATGAGAATCTAATAACAGAATTGCACAATGGCAAATTCGGAAGACAATTTAGATGCAATAAGACAAAGCTTGTTGGAGAAGAGATATTATTGTTTTCGTATGAAGGAGGTCAAGATATTTGTGGAATGGTGCAAACCTTGTTAGATGGAAAAGGGAGTTAAGTCAAGCCACCCAATTGTATACATTGTTACCAATTTTGAAAATGCCTTAGAAGAACATATCAATGGATTTCATTCTTGGACTATCAAGAACACAATGTAGCTATGATGTAGTGGTGTTATGGTTGACAGGTTTTATATAATGCCACACTTCATACCTTGTAAGAAAACCTATGATGACAAATTGCATATAGATATTCTTTAAGAAGATTGTGTGATTACATGGAACGTTAAAGATGATCGAACATATAGAGATATAGGGATTTCTAATAATTTTTGGAGGACATTATGGAAGAAGATGACGCAAAACTATTGTACAGTTCAACTTATCACCCTCAAACAAATGCATAAACAGGAGTAAACAGAAGCCCTGAAAATCCTTTGAGATGTTTAGCTAAAAATTAGCCAAAACAAAGGGATGAAGTTTTGGCATACTCATAGTTGATATATTATTTCTTTCACTTGAAAATCCCCATAGCATAAGCTAAGGGGATTTTTGTCTTTGATAAACTATGTCCATGAGTAAACAACCTATTAGATTTGTTAATCATTATGCAACAAAGAGATGATGTAGAATTCATTAAGCAAATGGAGCACATATATGAGTAGGTCCAGCATAGAATGAAAAAGAAAAACATGGAGTCCAAGGAGCATGCAAATGTAGATATAAGGTATAATTCATTTACATTGTAAGATTTAATCACGGTACATCTTAGGAAAGAGCGTTATCCCAAGGGTACTAACAAGTTGAATGTAAAGAAGATCATACTACGTAGGATTAAGAGAAAGTTTAGCAACAATGCATTTCATCCATAGAGAGTACTTGATAATTATCATGCAACGAGGTTCAATTGAAGTTTCTAAAGCCTATGCACAATCTAATATCGCCTAATTTCTTTATTACCGACACTTGGTTCACAACCCATTCAAAGTATTGAATGAGATAAATGACCCTCATTGCTAACATTTTATCCAATTCAACTTCGATAGTCATTGCATTTGGCCAAAGGTTTAACTCCCAATGTTAAAGGAAAGGAATAGCATGGGTAAGCTCCTGAGGATTACACATCTTCAAATCTTCTTAAGACCGGGCGAAGGCATCATAGAACTTGATTAAGAGTTCTCTAAACTAGGTTGGTTCCTTAAGGGAACAACCTAATCCCACATAATCCAATTTAGGATCATCATATGTACCTAAGCTTATCAAAATCATTTTCTATGCATTTATAGTTGTCTCTTCCTTAATACCCAGTGTGAAGAATTAATGCCAAAGGATCCCTAATTAGGGAGATTTTGATGTAGTAACAAGGCACCAAACAAAAGGCAAAGAGAAACAACAAAGGAAATAAACCCATATCTAGAATCCAACCCACTTAAAACACAAATTTCAAGTAATATCCTTTCGCACCATAAAAGAACCATGTCAAAGTTTAAGGAAAAGAATGAAATTGGCAATTCATTGATCCCCATGGGTCTTTTTGTGGGTGGGGTGTGGCAGGGTTGGATAATCATAGGTATAATAAGCCTATAATAGTGATACCCTAATTCATGAATGTCTATGATTTTGTGGGTGAGGTGTCATAAGGTTGGATAATCATAGGTATAATAAGCCAATAACAGTGATACCCTAATTCATGAATGTCCTTATCAGAGATCTTATGGATGATGTCCATGACATGATTGCCACAATTAGTCTAAGTTGGTCTTGTTTTAATATGGAAAACGAGAATATTTCAAGCATGTCCTTTCGTACCATAAAAGAACCAAGTCAATTAAGGAAAAGGATGAAATTGGTGATTCATTGAACTCATGGGTCTTTTTGTGTGTGGGTATGGGAGGATTGGACAATTAATTAGGTATAATAAGCCAATAATAGTGATACCCTAATTGATAAATGCTCTAATAAAACATCTAGTGGATATGTCCATGACATGATTGCGACATTGTAATATTGCATTTGCTTGTAAAATAGTCTGCATTGGTCTCATGGGTATTTTTGTTGGTGGGTGCGGGAGGATTGGATAATTATACATGTAATAAGCCAATAATAGTGATACCCTAATTGATAAATGTCATAATCAAACATCTTGTGGATGATGTCCATGACATGATTGTCACGTTGAAATATAGCATTTGCTTGTAAAAGACTCGAAATTGGTCTTGATCTATTAAGCCAATAATAGTGATACCCTAATTGATAAATGTCATAATCAAACATCTTGTGGATGATGTCCATGACATGATTGCCACATTGAAATATAGCATTTGCTTGTTAAAGAGTCGAAATTGGTCTTGATCTATTATGGCAAATAAGAGTATTTCCTTGGGAAATAGAAACCAAGTCTAAGATTTATTATGGCAAACGAGTATTTCTTTGGGAAAGAGAAACCAAGTCCAAAGGGATAAAAATAAAGCCCAATCTTTTTGCACTCTTGCACTTTCAAGTTAAGGGGTATAATCTAGTACCAAACCCTATAAGGAGTCTTGCAAATTGACAAGTGTATTCCATTGTGTTTGAATTTTGGATATATATATATATTCATTCCAAGGAAAACCTCACGGGGAAACCTAAAGGGTGCTTACCCACATTCATGGATGACATCCCTAGTAAACCCATTGACATATATTAGTGCACCTAACCCAAGGAGATTCAAACCAAACACCAACTGACATGGAAATAACCAAATATACAGCAACATTGGCAGCAACCAGTTGAGCTAACCTCTTGAAATATCCAAGAGGTTAGCTCAACTGGTTGCTGCCAATGTTGTTGTAATAGGTGTTCTACCCCAATACCACCATCTCCATAAAGTTACAAGTCCAGCATATACTTGTGAAAGTTCTTTATTATTAGTTTGAATGATAATACGATGGGCTCGTTTGAGGTATCAGTTTGTTTTATTATACTTACCAGTTACTTGGATAAAAGTTCACGGAGGGCTATCGTTATTATGCTTACATTCATAGCCATATATGGGTTAAGGGATATCTTTGCTCTGTACGATGGCATGGTATGGAGCTATAACACAGAATTGCCATAATTGTTTTATGATTGCAACAAAATCTCATGATCATTTCCACAATTTGTTATAATAATATCTACTATTATTGTAGAAGGATATTAGTATAAAATTTTCCATGACATAGATACCAAGAATCCTCCCAGGTACCAAAAGTATTAAATGTATGCAATTTAAGCCACCATCGGCAAGTACTTTATAACTCAGGAAATATTGTAGAACTTCGAAAATATTTAGGGTTGATCCTTGCCCTTTTCAGTGTCCTTATTGCTGCCTCCATCTTTTCTCCTGCGAAAAACCATCATTCATCAACCTCATCTCTATGGTGGCCTTCCCATATTCAAGATGATACAAGATGTTAGAAAATACTACAATAACGAGCTCGGGACTATTTGTTACACATGCCATATCCTCTCAAAAAATTATCCAATAACGAAAATTCATGCATCTCTTAAACTACGTATTATGTGATCGTGGAAGCATGAGAAAACGACACTCACATAAATTATACAATTTTATTAATATCGATTTGGATCACCACTGAATTGTATTTACACGCACCCACTTACCTTCCCTGTAGAATGATGCATTCTGCACTCTAAGTAAATGCTACAAGGACAGACACCACTTTCGAAAAAGTAAACGACAAACACTACTTTAGAAAAAGTAAACCAAGTATCAAATCAGTATGCAAGAGATCATTTTAGGAATGTTGAGTTCTTATCCTGCTGGCAAGAAAAATATTCAAATGTGCACAACAATTTAATAAACTTTGACAGGAACAGGACACCAGCAACCAGTTATGACACATGAACATTGACCAAGCAAATTCTCACACATCTTTTAATCAACTTAATGCTAGCAAACTGTCATTTTTCAAGTCTGATTAACTGAAATAAAGTTGTACTCGCAAAGACTGTCAACTGAATATGTGCACAAATAAGCCTGTCATCAATTTTGCAATTTTAAAATCTACATGAAGTCTGATTTAGAACATAAAAAGGAATATTAATCATTTCCTAATTAGAGGTCCTGACTGCCGATACAATCCTCGAGCAACAGACTTATCTGTAGCTTTCCAAGCGATACTTCATACACAAGACCTTAAATTATGGGAACTACATGGCAAATATATCCACGTTTTCAACAGTTCCCCAGATTGTCCAAAAATATCTTGATGCTTAAAGGAATAAAATATAATGTTGGACAAATATAGTTTCCCCCTTCCAAATTCAGATACAGCATATATAAATAACAAAACCATGCATTAGTAGCACCGAACAAAAAGCGCGAGTTCGATTGCAGCTAATTCCTTTAAAGCCAGCCAAATTACTTGGTATGAATTAAGATATAACCCTTAGTGCCAGTCCACTGGCATGGATGTGGGGTAATAAGATTTGAGAGCAGTCAATACCTTGAGCGCCATGCTTTAGACACCTTCTGTGATAAATAGGATGCTGCATTTACTCCACCTACTGCAAGGCAACCTGACAATGCCTGCCTTAGGCTAGAGGCCCGGACTAAACTTTTAATAGCCTTTTGCATAGACTTTGCCGCTTCTTCTCGTGCTTTTACAAGTACTTCTGGTATTTCCCTACCTGCAATAAAAGGAAGATATGCTTCAAGGAAGATACTTAGCAATTTTAAGAATAACAGGATATAGATTGTGCACATACCAACTTTGTTCAGCTTTATCTTCTCTCCTAATTCAGCACCCATTCGACTCCTTACGGCAGGAGGAAGAGCCGAAACTAGAGAACAAGTAGCAGAAACACTTGAATCCTATATATTTTCCAAAAGAACAAAATATAATAAGAAAAACAGAACAGGCATTTAGTAAACCACAAAATTAACTATGCCGGCATGTCAGATCTAATAAAAAAAAAATTAATTAGTTCTCATTGGAAAATGAAACAACCTGAACAAACATTGCCTGAGGATCACCAAAGGACGATGGTAATTTCAGCAACCCTGTGTCTGCAGTGCTGCAAATTTGATCTTTATAGAGTGCATGAAACCTATCGGCATTCCCTTGTACAATCTTCTTCACCTGCAAGAAGTTTATGACTTTGAATATGAACTTACAGCTGGATCATAGAAAGGAATTACAAATTGAATTTCATCATTCCTTATTTGGCTCCATATTGAAGTGAGCTATGCATCAGCTTGAAATGCACTGTATAGGGAAGACAATAAGACATTCACAATAGCTCACTGGACACATGCATGCATGACAAGGAATAAAGGATGCCGACGCCATACATGCACGGTAAAGAAGAGAACGTGACTAAAGTGTTGGGAAGAACCTGGCAGCTGATGCCCCTAAATTATACAATGTTACAGAAATAAATGAATATTCTATCCACTCTCTATAAACACCAAACTTGGCAGGATTCATGAGGAGTCAAAGGTGACACTTCATATATAAACCCATCCACTAGTGGAGATATTACGAGATTGTCAAAATCAGGTCTCTAGAGAAGACATGGATTGTAAATTATGCCTAGTTGCCAAATTGGAATCTCCAACTATGTTTCTCCCTCCTCTAGAAAGCAAAATCTCTCATGCAAAGGAGTCAATAGCAGACCGACAAATTAAGTTGGCTCTTGGCTCAAACCAATAGGATATAGATTAATAACTTCAAAGCAGAGTTTGAGATATCTTTTTGGAGCATTTTTACTCAGCTGATTATTGACCTCTCATAAGTACATTGCATGGTACTTGTAATTGCATTCAAAATGAGTGATTGTGAACCCTGTTTGAACACCATGCAAGAAAGTTATGAGACTTAAAAGTTGTAACTATAATGCAGTCTAAGATCATTAGAGAAATTGAGGTCTAAAATGGGCTTACTAAGGAAAATAATAAAATAAGAGATGAATTTTCAAGTGAAAGAAATAAAACTACTTTTTTAATGGTATTTTTGACTTATCTCCTTATAGGCTTACTCAAATTTCAAGTGTAGGGACTAGTGCATGTTGACTCAAAATCTCGTCACCAGTTATAAAACCCTGCAAATGATTGCAAGATCTATTTAAGTATACTATGATATAATATCAATGTTCCATGGGGATGCATCCCCAAAGGTGGGAGTCGCGTCCCCCACATTTTCCATGTCCCCGGGACGGGGGGACTCCTGGGGGGATGTTTCCCCACATCCCATTTTTGGGGAGACGCAGGGGGACGTGACTCCTCAAGGTGGGGGATGAGTCTCCCCGAAAGGCAGACTCCTGGGAGTCCCCCTGAATTTATTTTGCCTAATAAGACTTAAAAAACAAAAATTCAAATTTTAAAAAAAACAAATATGTATATAAAAAAAGGATAAAAGTTAAAACACAATTAATTTATTAAATTTTAAAAGCTAAATAATTAAAACACAATTAAATTTTAAAAATTGACTCCATGCGGGAGATGGATGTAGATGACCGATCAATGAAATTGACTCCATGATGGTCATTTAAAAATTTATTTTCTATGTTCATTGTTTTTTCAATTTTAACTTTTGAGTCTTGACTCTAGACACTGATGACCTTAGACCTTGACTCGTCACTCTTTACTATTTTAAATTTTTGAGTTTGAGTAATTCCAATTTACTATTTTAGACGTTAGTATCTACTATTTAGTAATTTGCTTAGTACTAATTAATTAGATTCTAAAATGATGAATGATGAATTTAATTTTTAAATCAATGTATCAATATTTATTATTTTACTATTTCTATTTCAACTTTCATTTATGATTTACGAGTCAATGTATTTCATTACTGAATTTGAATTTGAATTTGAATTTTGAATCATGTTTAATAGTTTATATCATTTAAAAATTTGAATTTTCAATTTACTAATTTAGTATTTTAGTATTTACTGATGAATTAGCATGGGATGAACATTGAATTGTTATTGTTAAGATTTTATCATTATTATTTTTACTTTTAAAATTTTATATTTTATATTTTATATTTTTAATTTTTTTTATATTATATGTGACATCCTCTCGTCCCCCATTTCCCTAAAATCCCTAAAATTTGGGGATACTTCCACACGTCCCCTCTGTGCATCTCCCCGCACCCGCATCCTGAAATTTGGTGGAACATTGTATAATATTAATAGGTTGGGTCCCCAATAAGAAAACTCATAATGTTTATTTTCAAACATTTCCCTTAGTATACATACATATATGTATCAATGGTATTTGATGAAAGTTTACAAGTCATGATTCTTAACATGATTTGATGGTTGGATGCACTTCAGTTTGATGCTTAGTAATAATGGTTGTTTGTCGCCATTCTTCATCTTGTTGACATAGTGCTTATGAAACATAAAAATTATGTGATCTGCACCATTCTTGATTGCATATACAAAAGAGGTTCGAATCATTCTTATACATGCAAATAAGGATAAGTCATAATGGGTGGAGGTATGATTTTTTATAATACATGGTTTTATATACTGCACATATATAAAAAGGTTGTGCTTAAGCATATACCTTGATCTTGACATAAAGCTATGGAGAATCATATCAATACTTATAAGCCATTTGGGTTCTGTGTGACAACAAAGATTATGTTATGAAATGATATAAGTTTCAAAAGGCTTGAGTTTGGTTTGGTTTAACATATAAATGGCACATATATTGTTATCAATGCAAAGTATGGGTTATTATATATGTGATATATAGCACATGGTGTGTATGGTTTAAATTGCAAATTAAATTGGTTAAACCCTAACCTATTTGTATGATTAACCATTATTATGAAGTGACAAGAAATGATATCTATGATTAAATGGTTGATATGGGGTGTGGTTATGTGCTTACTTGGCATTTGGTTTCAACCTGTGATTCGTTAGTATGGCATATTATGGCTCATGTGAATTGTTGAGGTATTATGTGGCATGCATATGGGCATTTGATTTTGGGCCCGATGTGATGGGTTGGCCATGCAATTAATTTTGCAAGGATGTGGGTAATTAATCCACGGTCCTGCGTATACACCCTTGGGCATTGTTCATTTTGTTTGGTAGTTGTTGTGGAGAAGACAGAGTTCAAGCCTAGTGTGGAAGCTCAGCCCCTGGTAGTTATGGAACCGTTTTCACCTGTCATCACTAGTATAAAAACGACCAAGCTCAAGTATGCAAACATCAGCTTGTTAAGCATCACTTGCATATATTTTGCACATTAATAGTTTATCAATGGCTCTGTGCTTGGCTGGTTGTGGGTATGTTGCTCTTTTCCTTGCTTTTTCCCTCTGAATATATTGATGATTAAAGGGTTTCTGAAGTGGTTGCTCTGTGATAATGGTTTTGTTCACTCCATGCACAATTTCACTTTCCATTTATCATTCATAAGTTTTGAAGAGAAACCCATCTATTTAAATTGTGAAATGAGACCAAGACGTGAGTTTTTGTAATGGTTGCTTGATGTCTAGTATGTCAACTTTTAAAATTCTTTCGTTTAACTGAGGAAAGGCTTGGTTTCAAACCCTACTAGTTGCTACTTGATATAGGTCTCACGTTGTTTTAAAACTCTGAGTTGGAAAATTTCATATGCAACAGTCTTGGTTATTTTAACAAGTTTTTGACCAGCATAAAAATGTTGTGTAAATTGCCAAAGTTGGGTTGGGCTCGAACTTGTGACTTCAACAAAATTTTGAATGGATGAATAACAAATTGTTTTAATTGCATAACCAACGAAGTTTTTGGTTAATGTTGGGTTTCAAACTCGCGGCAGAAAGATGATTGTTTTGAAATAATTCGGGGGTTTATATAAGATGTTTGTAATTTGCAAAACTAAGCATTTAATTTATGTTGCCTTAGATTTGGTTCTTGGTTATCTTTTGCATTCTGGATTTTGAACATGCGACCTCAAAGGGTATTTGAAAGGTGGATAGTGTGTTCATATTAATCACTTTGATAGTGACCAGCTAAGAACTATGATGGGTTCTGATTGTTTTAAGTTTCAAACCCATGTTCATGTTCCATACAACACATTTTGATTAAAATATGAATTACGCCAACAAAGTGGAGTCGACTCTTGGTCCTAGGCGAATTCTGGTTTGAATTTTTTATGTGAATGAATCTTGAGGTAGTATTGTGCTAAGTCAAAGTCGAGTTTTTAACCCACAACTTATAAATGATTGTTTCGGCGTTTGAGTGGGTGTTTACAAGTGGTTTATTTTTCTTCCCACCAGCAAAGTTCTGCTTGATTTGAGTTTCGAACTCATGGCATTTGATCACTGTTTGAGTTGGTTTTGAAATTTGTGCCAACTATTGCGCCCTTGTAGCTTATGCAACCATCAAATGATTTTGTCCACAAGTATTTAGACTTGGGTACAATTCCTCTTAATTCTGGCTCTCTGAGTTTCGAACTCACATTTATATGGTGGTAATTTAAGTCTTGCATTGTTTATGCATAACGATATGGAAATCATATTGTTTGTTGGGTCTGGGACAAAGTTGGATTTGAATCCACAATTTTACAAATATTTAATTGGATTGGTATGCGGGGTCATTATATATTTGCAACGAGATGACACCCCCTATTCAATGTTGAGTTTTCATCAAGCCTACTCATATCTATGTGAAAGATAATTGACATGAAGAGTGAACAAGAACTATTATTTTAAATAACCAAACACAGTGTTTCGAGTTCAAAGTCTTGGTTAACAAATTGTGTTCGTAAAAAGGGCTATATTGTTTTGTTATCTGGTTACATTTTGAACTTTGATTATCCACGAAACTGTCATACATTCTCTCATGAGAATGTTCTTTTGTAACTATGGTTTTGTTGAGATTTGGGTACCTTGGAAAGTGGTCCCCATGTGTTTATGAGTCTTTAAACACAAAGGGGGAGACTATTACCCTTGTACTTTACTTTATGATTCTAATTTCACTTTGACTTAGGAGATTTAAGTCAAAAGTGAAATATGTCACTTAAGTCATAAAGTGACAATTAATTCACAAAGTGGGTGAATTAATAGACATAAAGCAAACTAAGGAAAGTGAGTTTCCTTAGTGAGATTTTTGGATTAGATCTCACCCATTGATTAGACTTGGCTAGATTGGATCTAGGCCATTGATCTTTTAGGGCTTGGCCAAAGGAGGCTAAAGAAGGATTTAGTGCATTTATGAGATTCATTCTTCACTTGTGAGAAGAGGAGGAGGAGAGCGCACTTGCATGAGGGTTTGAGGAGGAAGCCTTTGTTGGGTTGAGAGAGCTTGGAGATGCCTTCCATGGAGGCTTGGCTACCATTCTAGAGGAGGGCGCATACTTGTGGTGGAGGGCGCATTTGCTAGAGGAGAGGGCGCAACCTTGAGAGGAGGGGCGCACATCTAGTAGAGGAGGCTCACTCCCATTGTTGTGGCTTACTCTTGTGCTATAGAGGGAGCCATTAAGAGTGAGGGCGCATGAGTCTAGGAGGAAAGGCGCATTCTATGGAGGTGGGCGCATTTGCTTAAGGAGGCGCATTCTTGGAGGAAGGGCGCATCAAGCAAGGTGGGAGATCATTCTTGGTGGGTTCTATCTAGTAGAGAGGAGGCGCACTTCATGAGAGGTTGAGGGTGCTTGGCTAGGGAGGATTCATCTCCTTGTTGAGTTTTGCATGAGGAGGGAGCACACCATTACTTGGAGGAGGCTACTTCAAAGGCAAAGACAAAGACAAGGAAAGTTCATAGGCAAGCAAGAGAAAAGGCAAAGCAAAGGATCAGGATAAAGACAAAGCAAGCAAGAGGAAGAAAGGCTCACCAAGGCAAGGGGTGCCTTACTTCACAAGGCTTGTGGGGAAGTCTTCAAGGAACTCCAAGGCATCCGAGAGTGGTTGCTATTGTACCAGGTTCACTTGTATATGTTTCCTGCGTTGTACATTTTGCTTTGAGGCCTCCTATATATATCTGCTCCAAACTGGTTTTCCCCATTGGGGGGGGTTTTCCAGGGTCATGTTGACCAAAAATCTATGTGTCAATTTTATGCATGCTTAGAAGTGTAGATCAGCATTTTAAAGTTAAAGATCTAAAGGTAGTGTTATGTGTTTTGATGTATATTGCATACGCTAACATTGAGTAAAGAAAACACTTGCAAGGGCACTTAACCATCAAATATTGAGCAGAAATTTTGGTCACTGTTTCCTGTCCTAAAACAGGAGCAAAAGACAGCCACACAGTTGAAACTTAGAGCCATACTAAGGTCAAGGACAGACCTTAGATGGCAGCCTCATAGGACCTCAGAAAATCTACAGGTTTGACATACTATAGCATTAAGACTTTTTGCACAATGTACCTATGTTGATCATGACCTCTCTTAGCCTGAGGATTGCACTTCTCTTGAGCAACTATTGCTCTGATCATTTTATGATTTTTAATAGTTGAAAGAGATTTTGGTGAAATATGATAGCAGTGTGATGCACAGAATTAAAATTTTGATGTACAGATTTTAAAGTTATTTTCTTTTATTAATCGGACCAAATCCTCACATATTGTGTCATTTTCCATACATCATTCCTGAAAGCCCCTAATCATGTCTCATTTAATTCCAAACATTTTCTCCCCCTGTTATATAGATAGAATAGAACTTTTAAAGAAAAGATTTGTTGGCAGATTGGTATATATGATCCTTGAACAGTTTGTAACTTGAGTAAGTTATGGGATGTATTGATATGCATAAAAAATAGCAAACAATGGTTTACAGAGCATGTTGATATGATTTGTGTCCAAATTGAAAATTGGGTAAGTTGTAAGTAGAATTGATATGCATTATGAACATTATCATGCATTCCTGTCATCTATTTCATTTTCCATGAATTACAAGTCCTCTTTTCATTATTCCTTATCATTATAATTCAATTTACATTCACTTCCCCATGTTCAAAGAGATCAATGACAGTATAGGAAAGATTTACAATTTAAATAGTGTAGACAGCAAACAGAGAAAGAACAGTCATGAGATTCATCCTTGTTTTTCCTTGTTTCCTTTCATTTTTCCCTTGGTTTGTTTGATTGACTGGTTGGTTCAGAGCCATTATTAAATTATGTTTAAGGCAAAATAGTATTTGATGATTAACATACTGTGATTTTTGTATACTAATTTGCTCATTGGTGAATATTTAGATGAGTTTCTTCAGCAAAGGCAACAATCGCTCCGGAAATAGGGGCAATAAGGGAAACAAAGGCAAAGTGCCCAATGCATTTGGGCAAAGAGGTAGAAATAAAAGGATGAGGTTCTCCATCCATTTTGATGCAAATTCCAAGGAATTTAACTAGCTGGTTATTTAAACCTTGTGGGTCACCCAACCTTCTAGCCCCATCGGCCACCAGTCAAACCTCCACTTCAGCCTCACCCAAGTATTGCAGACATTCCCGAGCAACCCCATATGCAACCTCATGAACCTCTAGTCAATGATGGATGGAATAACGTGCCTGTTAATTATTCCTCTAGTGTTGGTCATTGACCTACCATGTCACAGCCACTCCCTCCTCCTCCTCCTCCTCCTCCTCCTTTACTGCCACTCAGACTATTGCTTATGTTGCCTCACGTATACATTATGTTCAGCTCCCAAAGAATTGCAAAGCCTTAGTTATTGAGCCAGAGCCAAGTAAAGGAAAGCGACCTACCATTTGTGTCAGTTCAGAGTCGTCAGAGACATCCTCATACACCGTCAAGTCCCTACCTCTCAAACTTGAAGATGGTGTAAGGAAAATCACATTTGATGACATGCACCCAGGGATATCAAAGGGTGAAGAGAAAAAATCTGTTAATACAGATTTCATCAAGCATAGGGCAGCATTGTCAGAGGGAAGTAGAGAGAGAGAGTCTGATTCAAACAAGAAATATTATTTTTGACTTTATTTTATGATGACATCAGTTTGACATTGAGGGACATATTTTTGGACAGCTGACATAATTATTATTTTTGAGAAACTTATATCATGCCTTTAAAGTATTTTGGGAGATATAAGTGTTTAAATTAAGGAGTACGATTATTTTGGTTGATGTTGATATATATATTTTTATGATGATGCATGCATGATATGTGAATAAATTATGGAGGAACAAGGGAATGTTGAAAATAAAACAAATAAAGACATAAAGGGGCCCCACCTATTAATTATTATTTATTATTATTATTTATCCTTATCATAAATAAAGTTGTCATATTATTGACTAAATTTATTTAACTTTAGTAACTAAAAGTAGTTGAACCACTTGAAAACTATTTTTGGTAAATAAAAGGAAGAAAGCAGGGACAGGAAGGCGTGAGAAATTAGAGAGAGATACTTTTGATAAAGTTTGCTCTTGTTTCAAGTGAGATTTTTTATATCCATTCTTTCATTTCTAAGTTTCATGAGAGCTAAGTCCTCTTGTTGATAACAGGATTACTCTAAAGGTGGCAAAGAAGAAAGGACTGGGAAGCATAGACTTTTGACATGCTTCAGAAGGTCATTCTTTTATCTCGACAGTCTGTTTAGTTTGATTAGAATTTCTGAATTGATTTTCAGTGATGATTAATGCTATTTTGCAGAATTGAGACTATGATGAGCTTGTAGCTTGGATTGATCAGGTTTATTTTAGTCTTGGTCTTTTTCTTTTAGACACCAGTTGTCTTTGTATGATTCAAAATTACATCATAGACTTCTAAGTTTGTTTCTAGTCCAAACCCTCGCAAGGGTTTGAAAAGAGGAACTTGGTTGTAACTCAGAAAAGTTGTTAATAAAATCATTTTCGGTTTCTTCTCAATTTGAGACTTGTGGTTTACTGGTTTTCAGATGTATGTGTTCTTGTATTTATTCATTTAAATTCTTATAAACTTTATTCACAAACACTTTTTTATACTTTTTTAAATTTATTTTCAGCAAAACATACTATATTGATAATAGCATCAGGCCCAAGAACTTATTTTTGAGGGTTGATTCATATTTTTAAACAAACTATAAACCTAGGGTAACATTCCTACCTATCTCATCTAGCCTAATGAGATTCAAAAGTATTTGAGTGAGGACATTTCCATTCCTCAACTCAACAGTGCCCACTATGCATACTTTTGATCGACCCACAGTGATATAAACTAGAAATACATAAAAAAAATGTGTTTCTTTGAAGAAACATGTTTTCTGAAACGCTCCCTTCTAGGAGCGTTTTCAGGGAGCGTGCTCCTGCACTCAAAGCAACGCTCCCTACCGATTTAGGGAGAGCTCCTTGTCGCTCTTGTGCACGTGAGGGGTTCTTGGGCGAGTTTTTCCCCCTTTGTGGGTGTTTGGGAAACAAGACAAGGTTCCAAAAGGGTTCAAAAGGTATGGCTAGGGTTTCTTAGGATTAAAACACTCACTCATTCCATTTTTCTCTCATTCTATTTCTCATTTCACTCATTTCACTCATCTTTGCTAGGAGGGTTTTGAGTGGGCTTCTTGTTTGTTCTTGAGGAGATTGAAGGGAGATTGGAGAGCTTGGAAGGAATATTGAAAGCTGCCATAGGGAGATTGGAGAGCTTGGAAGAGAGATTGGAGAGCTTGGAAGGGAGATTAAAGGTTACCATTTGTGAGAGCCTGGAAGGGAGATTGAAGGCTGCCATAGTCATTTTATTCAACCAATATTGGAGAGCTAAAGAGGTGGGCTCTTAAGCCCATTCTTGTTTGCTTTTTTTAAATCCATGTGTTGTAAACTAGTATATTATGCTATGTTGAATATTTGAATGTTTTCTTCTCCTACTCTTTACCATTTCTCCTCCATCATTCTATTGCAGGTAGCAAGTTATTATCAAGGTTCAACAATCATGATGGGTATGTCAATGTGTTATGTCATTTTAGTTCCATTTTTTATTATGATGGTGGTGTTGCGAGCCGAAGGACATCAAAATACCCGTGATAGTGATGAAGAAATAGAAGTGGACAGCACATACAATGGAGAGGAAGAAATGGAAGGGAATGATGAAAATGAAAATGATAGTGATGACACACAAAAACCCAAAGAGATTTTAACACCCTTGTGGAAGTATGTCACAAGGCTTAGGGGAGGGAAAGGGGGTGGAACCACAACTTACATGCCACCATTGTCATAAAAATTACATAGGCTCCTATACCCGTGTGAGAAAGCATCTATGTGGGATTATGCACTGGGATGAAGGTAAGACTATAGGAGTCAAAACTTGTGTGGAAGTGCCACCCAAAGATAGACTCAAATACCAAAGGGAAGAGGAGGAACACAAAACAAATCCAAAAGACCAAGGGTTGAACATAAGAGTTCACAAAGAATGTTCATTGGTCAATACGGATCCCCCCATTCTAGTGGATTATCACCTTTGTCTTTAGGGCGTAGAACAATATCAGATTTCCTTTACCAAGGTTGTAGAGATGATGTGGATGCAAAAAAATTCAAGTTTCTCTATGCATGTGGTATACTATTCAATGTTCTTCGCTCATCCTAATGGCATGAAATGGTACAAGCCATGAATCGTGCCCCTAAAGGATACAAGAGCTCCAAATATGACAAAGCTAGAACCTTGGGACTTGACAGGGAAAGAGCCAAAATCCATGGTGCTCTAGGAAAAATTACAAATGCTTGGAACCAACATGGGGTATCAATTGTATTTGATGGTTGGACAAATGTTAAAGATAGGCCATTGATAAATATTCTTGGTGTGTTTGCTAGTGGTGTGGTCTTCCTTTCAGCCCATGACTACTCAAATCGCTACAAGACTGATATTAATATTGCAGAAGCCTTGATTAAAACCATTCAAGAGATTGGGCCCTACAATGTCATTCAAGTCATCACAGATAATGTTGCTAATTGTGAGGTAGTAGGAGCAATCATTAAGGATAGATACCCCAATATATTTTGGTCAAGGTGTTTCGTTCACAAAATGAACCTTTTGATGCATGATATCATTAAAATCAAGGACCATGATTATAGATGGATTGGTGCTTTGAACAAGAGAGGGAAGAAGATGATAAATTTTATTACCAATAATACCATGGCCCACTTCATTTTCCGCAATCACTCCAAGTTGGAGTTACCAAAGATTGCAAAGACCAGATTTGCTAGCTATTATCCCACCTTTAGGTGCCTTTTGAAGGTAAGAGGGGCATTGGCTAGTATGGACTCGAGTGATTCATGGCAGGATCTGAAAGACAGGGCTACATCTGCATCTAACGGAATTGACTTTCAGAAGGTGGAGGGCACGGTTCTTGATGGTCAATTTTGGCAACATGTTCGCTATATTCTGTAGTTCACCAAACCCATTTACAGTATGATTCGATTTGTAGATACAGATCAGTTGATGATTGGGAAGGTGTAAGAGCAAATGGACAGCATGATAGGCCAAATCAAAGACATTGTTCAGTTGATCTTGTATGATCATATCCATAAACATGTGGTCAAACGGTGGGATAATCTGAATGTTCCACTCCATGTCATAGCATATGTCCTTACCCCAAAATATTATTCTCCATCTTGGTTGGCCCAACTAGCATTTGGGGGTGGGGTTAGGAGAAAACCACACACAGATCCAGAGGTGCAAAATGGATATATGATTGCATTAGACAAGTTGGTACCTGAGGAAGAGGAGTGTGCTCAAGTACGAAGTGAATTGAGCAAGTACATCATGAGCATGGAGTCTTTGGTAACTTGCATGCAACCAAAGATCTAGATAGTTGAGTTCAATTGAATGGTGGAACATGGATGGCTCCTCTACCACATAGTTGCATAAATTGGCAGTGAAGGTGCTTTCTCGGGTGGTTAACACCTCTTCTGCAGAGAGGTGTTGGAGCACCTATAGCTTCATCCACAGTGTAAAGAGAAATAGCTTGAATGCAGACCAGGCAGAAAGCTTGGTTTATGTGCATTAGAACTTGAGGTTGTTGTCCCATTATTGTGATACAGCGGAGCATGATAATTCCAAAAGAGATGTAACTTGGGACAACAATCCAAAGGAGACTAATTTGGAGGATGGATCTATGGTTTTAGAGCACTTGGAAGCAGAACTTTTCGGTGATCATGATCGTGATCATATTTCTGGAGCAGACATGCCACCTCCATCCACTAATAGGGTTCCAAATGTATCGGTTTTTCCTTTATCTTCACAACATCCATTGTCACATGGGGGCCATTCAATTGTCGGTCGTGTTCCACGAACACTTCCACCTACTACTATTAGGTCGTGATGACCCCTAGAGCCTCATCCTTCTTGCCATCAATAGCGAACTTTACTTGATCGTCTGTTGGATCTGGAATCACAGTCTTCGTATACTGCCACAGTCCTTTACTCTTCGGTAGGGTTTCCATGTTTGGTGCCCATACTACATAATTTGATCCATTCAAAATTACAAGATTAATCTTCGAAGCTATCTTCGATATCTAGACAGATCGCATCTATTTCCACAAGTTACAATCTACAAATCATTGGCCCAAAGCCAATCACACAACAGATCAGACTCGGCAAGATTTGCGAACAATGGACGAGGTTTCAAACCATCGGCTCTGATACCATGTTGGGAATTGGGTGTAACCTAATACGAAATAGACAAACATAACTATAGCTAATCGAAGAGGAAATAATTTTTTGAAGACAGAAGGTGGTGTCTAAAGACACTGTTATAGCACTAAAGCAAGGCGCATTGTGATCAGAACATCACAATGCATATTGGACATCTTGTACACAACAACGATATTGGCATGATGGTAATAACCCATCGGGTCTGCTATTTATAGCTTCAATATCTAACCAACTTCCTTGAAATAGAGAGGATCTTGTCCACATATAATTGTTGGTGGTTGGAGTTGACTCCGCCAAATCTGCGCTGTCAAGTCGGCTCAACAAGGATGCTTGACCCGACCGTCCATGCGTCCAACTCATAGTCGATTGCTCGACTGGTCGATCCACCGACCAACTGTCTTCGACTTCTTGTCGATTGTCCGACAGACAAACTTGTCGACTACTCGACCGATTGATGTAGATATCTGGTCGATCGCCCGACCAGTTGTTTCCAGATGTAGGTCGACCATCCGACCAACTGATTCTAGGAGAAGTGTGATGAACCATCAGAACTTGGTGTTCCAACACCCCCCCCCCATCAGCACACGACTTTGGAGATTGAGGAGGTGAAATTATGTCAGCAGGATAGCCCCCTATAATTGTAGCTTCTTGAAGCCCAAGCATCGTACGGAGCTTGATAAATCTAGCTTTAGATAATGGCTTAGTGAAGATATCAGCTACCTGATCATTTGTTCTGCAATAGACGAGAGACAACGTTCTCATGAACCAACCGTCTCAAATATTGAGCATGGAGATCAACATGTTTTATCTTATTGTGGGAAACAAGATTGTCAGCAACTTTAATGGCACTCTAATTGTCACAGTAGATTGTAGTCAAGGTCCGAACAAGAAAGCTAAGTTCACCCAGAAGTTGGCAAATCTAGACTGCCTCTATAATTGCATGAATGGCGCCACGGTATTCTACTTATGTAATCGACTACCTTTTTGTTTCTTGCACGACCAAACCAATGGTTCAGTGCTGAAGAAAAACACATAGCCAGAAGTGGGCCTCCGATCATCACTATCGCCAGCCCAGTGGAAGTCGGTGAAGCCGACCAGCGAGTCTGAACTTCGACAATACTTGATACCAAAATTCGTGGTACCCTTGAGATAGCGGACAATTCGTTTAACTACTTTCTGTTGGCTTTATCTGGGGTCCTACATAAACCGAGAAACCACACTAATGGCAAAGGAAATGTCAAGTCAACTATGAGTAAGATATAAGAGATTGTCGACCAGTTGTCGATAAAGTGTAGCATCGACTTTGGGAGTTTGACAAGTTTTATTCAGCTTTACTCCAGATTGAAAAGGAGTAGCACGGGGCTTACAATCTGCCATCTTAAAACGTGTCAAAAGATCCATTACATATTTAGATTGAGAAATGACAAAACCATCACACGGTGGTAATACTTGAAGACCCAAAAAATAATGCAGAGTACCAAGATCTGTCATGTCAAAGGGGAGTCAGCAAGTTGCTTCTTCAATCTAAGAATGAGATCAGTGTTATTGCCATTGATGAAAAAGTCATCGACATATACAGCAACAATCAAAGTGTTTCCATTGGTATGATGTACATACAAGCTGTAATCAGATTCACAACGTTTGAAACCAAGTTGAAGTAAGAAATTGCCGATCTTAGAATACCAAGCTCGGGGAGCTTGCTTCAAATCATAGAGAGACTTCTTGAGTCAACAAACCAGGTTAGAATCTATCACAAAACTAGAAGGTTGTTCCATGAAAATTTCTTCGGATAGGTCTCCATGAAGAAATGCACTCTTCGCATCCATCTGATGGATCTGCCATCCAAATCGAGCAGCAAGAGAAAGAATCGGTGAAACAGAGTTCATCTTTGCAACAGGGGCAAAGGTCTAAGTGTAGTCGATGCCTTCTTGTTGAGAAAATCCTTTTGCAACCAAGCAAGCTTTAGGACGCTCAACAACACCTCCAGAGGTAAATTTGGTCATGTAAACCCATTGACGCTTCACAACATTCTTTCCTTGTGGTCGGGGGACTAATTCCCAAGTGTGATTCTTCGACAAAGAATCCAGTTATGTCTGCATAGCCTTCTCCCATTTAGGTTTACCTTGGGAATCTAAGTCGGTAACGGGATCAGAAGTTTTAATTATACGAGTCATCAATGCAATGCTAGCATGTTGCTTTTGACTTTGAGTTTATCGTCCTCATGAGATATCACCGACATCATATCCAACAGCTTCAATGGTCTTGGCATCCCATCTGGGTAGAAAAGAAAGGGGTGAATTGTTGTTCACTGCAAAAGGTCAATCAGAAGTCGGAACAATTTCAATAGATGGAGATGGTGGACTAGTCAAAACAAATATTGAAAAACTAATCAACTTGAAGGTTGACGGTCTAGTCGAAACAGGAACAGAGTTCGACTATCTAGTCAAAGAACTGAAAAACGGAATAGGAGAATATCACCAAGAGTTTCACCAAGCATGTCACCAAGAGAATCACTTGATAGTGCTAGAGAGAGACCAAGACCAAGAGATGACCATACGCCCTTATTCCTCCTTGCAGCTGCAACTGCAACTCTCCACGAGACTTGTGCTCTGACTGGGTATCCAAATGAGCTAAAACGTCCTCTATTTATATTAATCTATCCAGTGACTTTTCTGGCTAGGTCGACCTGACTTTCTGGTAATTATATTTTTTGTTTATCTTTTTCCTGTGGAGCCGACTTGTATTTCTGGAAGATAATATTCTAATATTATTTATTTTGCTAGGCCAACTTGTCTTCTAGGGTTTCCACACATCTATTTAATGGTTCACTTGCTTCTGGAATATTCTATTCTAAGTCATAGGTTACACTTGGAGGTTAATACCTCCCGCAACTACCAAAACATCAACACTCCCTCTTAGCTAGGGAGGTATTAACTAAGATGTTCTTCATGTAGTGGTCTCAAACACATCCATCCATCTCACATGGCATGGGCAAGACTCACATGGTCTTGCAGACCAGTCTACAGGTAGCATCACCATAGCCACACAGGCTATCCTATGATCAAACAGATCAAGTATCACCATCATAGCCGCACATTAGCCATCTAGCTGGAAAACACCTCCAACACTACCGGTTGGCCCTCCAGCTAGTAACCTTCGATGCTACTGATCGACACTCTAACTGGGAATCATTTCTGACACTACAGGTCAGCATTTAGTTCATATAGAACTAGTAACTCGTCAGCTCACACAGAATCTGACTCAAAAATTTAACACTCCCTCTTAACAACGAAGGTATTCTTCTTGGCACTATCATCATCACTGCTTCTGCACTTCTGCACACCTCGACCATTGTCTTGTTGAATTTCAAGAATCCATACATCGTAAGAAGTTCTGCACTTTCATTGGAGTAGTGTACCAACCTTTGTTGGAGTAGCATACCAACCTGCGCTGGGGTAACATACCAACATGCATTGGAGTAGCATACCAACATGCGTTTGGGTAACATACAATCCTGCATTGGAGTAGCATACCAACCTACACTGGGGTAACATACCAACCTGTGTTGGAGTAGCATACCATCTTGCGATGGGGTAACATACCAGCCTGCGTTGGAGTAGCATACCAACCTGCGTTGGGGTAGCTCCCACTACTGGGGATCACATCACTTCCCACTACTGGGGCATACAGCAATTCTCATTAATGGAGAAAAATATTTGGACCACTCCAAGCTTGTCCCTGACAAAGGCTTGGTCAAAATATCCACTACCTATTCGTCGGTATTAATATACTAGAGCAAGTGTCTCGTCATAGTCTTTTCCCTCTTGCTAGGAGAATCCTCTGGACACAAATCAGGCTTTGTACATCTCTAGGCTATTTATCTGCAACATGCTTGATCTTGTAAATCAACTTGGAAGTCACCATTGATTTCCCTTCTGGTCTCGAACCAAGGAAAAGATATATATCCCAATCCTTCTGACTGACTTCCTCCTCGGTCACTATAGCAAAGTCTACTAAAGCACGAGAATCTTCCCATAAGATCTCATATCTCTTCGAAGCCTCTAAAGCTTTGATCTAGCCTTCTCAATCCATGGCATCTGTCTGTTAGTTCTGGAAGACATATCTCTCTTTCATCTGAATCTGAAAGTCTATGAGTCTCCATTCTCCCTCTGAAACTTGACTCCCTCTGACTCTTGTATAATCTTTGGAGCCATCTGCTCCTCATGATATGGCTCATCAATGTTGCATCTTGCAAGGTTTCATGGGACCACGTTGGTCTCTTCTTGGTTACTGCAACAATTATGGGTAGGCCCTTTTGGCTCTACTAACTTTTCCCGATGATTTGAAGAGTGATCAACTGCACTAGAAGGATTTGTTCGGTCATCTTTGGAGCCTTCTGCTCCTTACAATCAATCTCCATATGAGATACTATGTATCTCGCAAAAGTACCCTTCTTCGTCTTCTTCTTCTTTGGTACACGGATGTATACGGTCGTGTATATAACTTCTTATCTGGATAGTCTGATCCATGTCTCAAACTAGCGACCATCTAATATGTTGTATCCTGCAACCGTCACTATAGCTTCACTCAGAGTTATCACCTGTGACCTGCCCAGAACAAGGATAACAAAGGGAAAAACAGTAGACAAGAATAATACTCTTATAATAATAAAAACAAGAACGAGAACAATAATCACAGTAGCTCCTTCTCGAAGCTATTGCTTGTGACCTGCCTGGAACAAGAGCCAAAATAAAAATACAATAATAAGAAATAGGAACAACACTCTTCTAGTGTTGTGATCAATCATTCCTCCATGGTAACCTCCATGGAATTTATAAAATAACCAGCCCGAGACAAGAGAACAAGAGCAAAAAGTATAATAGCATTTTCATAAGAACATATCTATGTCCACAAGAATAAAAAAGGAAATCTCATGGTAATCATCATATTATTACCAAGGTGACCTACCTGGAAGAAAAACAAGAAGTATCTCCTAGAGGAGATGTTAGTTCATCTTGCAAACAAATACAATAAGAATTTATATCAATAGTACTCACATGTTGCTAAGTATTCATTGTATCTAGCAGTAATAGAACCTTTCAAGGATTGTTGTCACAACTAGTAATGTAGCAATTATCAAACTTGCTATGTTCAAATTGGAAACTAGTTAATTTAATCAATCAAACCCGGAACCTAGAGTCTTATCTTCAAGAACAAGTGTTGTTGATTTTCTTCTGAGTCTCAAGTATTTTCTTCAACCTATCCCCTGTACTTAAGACAATATCCTTTCTTGACAGAAATCTAAGTTAGAGAATATAATGCAATAAACTCTAAAATCTCAACCTTAATCAATCTAATCCTTTGACTAGAGTCAGCTTATAACTTTAACTTTGGACAGAGGTTACTATAACTTCAATAGATCAAAATACAACTAGATGTTCATAAGATTACAATAATTCCATAACAGCTAGAGGCATATGAAAACAATCAAACCTGGAGTGTGTTGTTCATCTGAATGTGTTGGATCTGAGATCCCTCTAGATCTACGATTGTAAGAGATCCCTTCTCCTTAAAACTTCACACTCAAAATATTGATACAGTTTAAATATATATAAGTACATACCTCCGGTAACATCGACAGGTAGTGGCACCATTCGACAGCAGCGGCAAGAAATGACGAACCTTAAAACTTCAAGGGTGCTCCAACTTGTAATCTAAAGGTAGTTGGAGATGTGCTAGGGTAAGGCGTACTAGGACAACAAAAAATTAATCCCAACACTTCACAGAAACTTTCACTACAACTGGGGTTGGCACTACAACTGGCACTCCAACTAGTGTTGCAACTGGCACTGTAACTGGCATTGCAACTAGTGTTGCAACTGTAACTGGCACAAAGGAACTGGCACTGCAACTGCAATTGGCACTCCAGACCTAGGGTTTTATGAGGAAACCCTAATTTCTCAACTTTAGAAATTTGCAGATCTAATCAGGGGAAGAGATGCACCCTACTTAGGCAACCTTCTTAGTGAGTTCAGTAAGTGCTCAATGAGCTTGACAATGGGGGAAACTGAGGATCTTCCTTCCAGTGGTTAGACTATTATGAAGGAAACCAGCTCTGAAACCATGTTGAAATTTTGGTATTCTTGTTTAACCATAGACAATGTCACATCATTGTCACCCAACCATAGGCATTCACATATGCCACCCCCCAAGCACACTAACCTTTACTTAGAATAATTCTGGCAAGCCTACTCCATAACCAACAGATAAACCCTAGCTGCTAATTGCAGCAACAACTCAAGACAAGTAGAGCACTCCTCCAATGGTAGCGCATAAGAGAGAGAGTCTCCATATCCACATAATAAGTTCCATACACAACTGCAACAACTGCAGCTACACTACTCTCTCAACCTTGCGCCATAGCAAGAATATCACCAAGAGTTTCACCAAGCATGTCACCAAGAGAATCACTTGATAGTTCTAGAGAGAGACCAAGACCAAGAGATGACCATACGCCCTTATTCCTCCTTCCAGCTGCAACTGCAACTCTCCACAAGACTTGCGCTCTGACTAGGTATCCAAATGAGCTAAAACGTCCTCTATTTATATTAATCTGTCCAGTGACTTTTCTGGTTGGGTTGACCTGACTTTCTGGTAATTATATTTTTTGTTTATCTTTTTCCTGTGGAGTCGACTTGTATTTCTAGAAGATAATATTCTAATATTATTTATTCTGCTAGGCCGACTTGTCTTCTAGGGTTTCCACACAACTATTTAATGGTTCACTTGCTTCCAGAATATTCTATTCTAAGTCATAGGTTACATGTGAAGGTTAATACCTCCCGCAGCTACCAAAACATCAACAAGCAACAAGCGCAGTCAGTTCGGTGTCGGGTCAAGTCGTGTCACAATCGAGAAACCTTCCGGCAACAATCGACTGACCTTTCTTCAAATCTTGAACAAAGAACCGATCTAGCCAAAACTCCACAATCTTACTTGTCTGTGTTAACTGAGAAACAGACAACAAATTGGCATTGAGATTCGTACATGATAAATGTCGACAATTCTCTCATGTTGACGGGAAACATCACCTTGACCAGCAATATCGAGAGCAAAATCATCGACAACATAAATCTTCCTCTCCTTGGCTTCATTCAAGAAGGTGAACAAGGAAGCATGCTTGTCCATATGATGAGTGCACTCAAAGTCGACTACCCATCGGTTTTGCGCAGAATGAGACAACAAGGCTTAAGAAGTTGTAATTTGGAAGGTGAAATTATTAGTGGGTCAGCGAACAGTGGACACATCTCCTACAAGGTGTTTAACCTTCTCTAAATCGTTTCTCTTCTTGTAGAAGACCTTCTCCACATGTCCAGTCCCTCCACAGTACTGGCATGTCTTCTTCTTTTGAATTTGACAGGGTGCATCTGTCTGCCCTTTCGGTTTCTGGTCGAGGCATACGGGTCTTTGTGTAGGGGTATCAAACCATCCTCTTTCTTTGTGATTTGACTTGCCCTTTCCCTTGAGCAAATAGGCTTGATGTTTACCACCAAGCTTGCCTTCATCAAGCAATCTATGCTTATCAATGAGAAATTTTCCCGCTATTTTATTTACTAATATTTTGATATGGGAATATTTCCTCACTTTTCTCCCCATGGTTCTGACATAATTCCAAAATGCCACAGAAAGCTTCAAACTTGTAATCTTTACCATCTTCCTTCCATGCCTGCCAATGGGTGCGGAAACTCGAAACAAACACATCGAAAGGTGTTCTCAAATTCATCAAGACCAACTCGATGAGTTGTTTGTCTTTCTTCTGGTAATTCTTTCCACATTCACCCAATTTCAACTACAGTTCCTTCACATATGCCAAATAGTCCTCTATTATGTCAAAGGAATGAGGACCGAGAGAGATCAACTCTTTCTCCAATTGCATGATGTGGCTTTCATCGACTCTATCGAACAGCAACTTCGACATCTTCCAAACTTGATGAGGGCAATCGATTCCACTTACGTGAAAACGAATCTCTCGTGAGATATAGGTCGTGATGACCCCTACAGCCTCATCCTTCTTGCCATCAACAACGAACTTTGCTTGATCGTTTGTTGGATTTGGAATCACAGTCTTCATATACTGCCACAGTCCTTTACTCTTCGGTAGGGTTTCCATGTTTGGTTCCCATACTGCATAATTTGATCCATTCAAAATTACAAGATCGATCTTCGAAGCCATCTTCAATATCTAGACAGATCAAATTTATTTCCACAAGTTACAGTCTGCAAATCATCGGCCCAAAGTCAATCACACAATAGATCAGACTTGGCAAGACTTGCGAACAACAGACGAGGTTTCATACCATCGGCTCTGATACCATGTTGGGAATTGAGTGTAACCTTATATGAAACAAATAAACAGGATTGTCGATAATCGAAGAGGAAGTAACTTTTTGAAGACAAAAGGTGGTGTCTAAAGACACCGTTACCGCACTTAAGCACGGCGCATTGTGATCAGAACATCACAATGCATATTGGACATCTTCTACACAACAACGATATTGACATGATGATAATGACCCATCGGGTCTACTATTTATAGCTTCAAGATCTAACCAACTTCCTTGAAATCGAGAGCATCTTGTCCACATATAACCATTGGTGGTTAGAGTTGATTATATTAAATCCGCATCGTCAAGTCGGCTCGACAAGGATGCTTGATCTGACCATCTATGCGTCCAACTCATAGTCAATTGCTCGGTTGGTCGATCCATCGACCGACTGTCTTCGCCTGCTGGTCAACTATCCGACTGACAGACTTATCGACTACTCGACCGACTAATGTAGATATATATTCAATCGCCCAACCAATTGTTTCCATATGTAAGTCGACCACCTGACCGACTGATTCCAGGAGGTGTGATGAACCATCAGAACTTGACGTTCCAACACAACATAGCATTATAAATAAACAAGGACAACCCAATTGACTTTGTTTCAATAGAAGAAGATGAAGGAAGTCTGCAAGTGAAGGCACGGCAACGATTGAAGAGAGAAAAAATCTGAATGAGGTTCTGAACCAGGTTGAAAAAGCAGAGAGGAACCTAGAACTCCTACAGAATGAAATCCAGGTGGAGTTGCAGGGCATCAAGACTACAGTTTCTTGTTACGAAGAAATGCAATCTTTCTTCAGAAGATTTGACAATTTCTTGTCTACTTTTCAGACAAAGATTACAAGGCTGATGAATATGACCATTTCAAAGTTAGATGTTATCCTCAGAGAAGATGACAGTAAAAGACACAACTTTGACTAAACCAAGGTCATATGGTTAGGATTCCCTCTATAAATTAAAGATGTTATATTGAAGTATTTCTGAATATCAGCTCAAGAGTATACTGATCCTCTATGGATTATTATATTTTATAATTATGAAAATGTTTAGATTCAAAAAATAATAATGCAATTTATTGCCATCAATCAGAAATAATATGCCCTTATAGTCCCTAAGGTAGCCAATTCAAGACTCAAGTGCATTTGTTACAAACCCCTTAAAAGGACACTACAACAAACAAATCATCGCAATAAAGGTAAAACAACATTGCGATATTGTTGAATGAAGAAACTAAAACAAAAAGAATTATATCACCCTAGCCGTATGAAACTTTCCTAGACACTTGTAACATCACATGATATTTTCTTTAGATAGTAATGAGCTTTTTGGAAAAAGAGAGAAATGTCACTAGGTATCTACACTGCATATGTGCATGTCCAAGAAATGCCTTACTTTATGTTTGTCTTCTGCAAAGAACATCCGTAAATCACCCATGTATGAGAGACCACATATTTTGGCAAAAAGTTCTTCCTGCATTCACAATGATCAGCATCAATAGCATGCCTTCACTAGTTAAGCAACTACACTAGAACATATTCACCATAGACAAAGATATTCCAATGCTAAAAAGCACCACTTCCATCATTTCAGAAGGAAGTGAGATCTGATTGTGACATACAGCACCTACAACCTACTTGAACTCAAGGCAAATGGAATTGCAATAAGATAGGGAATCATTAATGTAATCAGATTTGCAGTAAGTATAGATGGCTAGATAGTAGTTTTACAAATATAATTGAAATTGACAGAAACATCAGTAAGGATTATGAAAATCACCTCTGAGAATTCAGGTGGCAAAAGCAGAAGTGCAGCTGAAATAGCTGCCTTAAGGTTTGCTGCATTGACATCTTCTAGATCCAATTTATCTATAAGGATATGTACCTACAAAGTAAAACAGCTAATGGTTGTTAGATTGAAATAATCCCCTTCAACTATTAATTAATAGACAATTATCTCCTTTGAAATATCCAGATTTCTCAAACTACATTTAGACATGGTACAATCATACTCAGTTGTACAGTACCACAACTTTCCTATCAAACTTACTACTTCTTCTTGAGGTTTGATGATTATCAAGCATTACTTGGTTATTAGCCATCTTCAGATATCATGACAGAGAACTCAGAAAGCACATTCCTGGAAAACGTACAATTCACTTAGACATTAATTGATTGGTAATTACTAAGGACGTCACTTTTATTGCCACTATCAGAGGACCAGGTATGCTCCTTAAAATGATATATTTATCATAAAGGCTTTTAGCATTTCCACAGAAGGGAAGGCAATAAAACAATAATGATAATTGGGAAGATCTTTGACCAAATTTTTCCAAATCAGGCTGCTGGTTGGTCAAAACAGACGAAGACGATGTTGAGCCTCTACTATGATTGTTCCTCTGGCATGTTTTAGCTGTAGGAAACATTTTCTAGGCATATTATTGTACATGCATATATTTGTCTCTTGATGAGTACCATAGGAATGCATAAATACAACAAAACAGAAAAGGCAAACACACAAACCCTAGTGTGAAAATCCTTACTATGCATGATACAAATCTTATTGGTATCAAGATATTGTTAATTTTTTTGTTGGTTCGAGCCTGTTCTTCAGATAATTTATGTAATCTCCTAAAAATTAGGGTTTTCTATTTTTAGGAGCAACTATTTTTAGACTGTTGATGGTTTAGTGATCAATCCTCATTTCTGTCATTTTGTATTTTTTTAAAGATTTTCTATTTTTAGACTGCCTATTTTTAGCAGGTTCTATTCATAGACTAGAGTTAATTGCATCTACTAATGAGTTGAGCACTTTAATTATTGAAGATATTATCTCCACTATTGTGCCTCGCTCCTCATGCACAGTCAGATATAGTTCAGTTTGTTTGACTCATGTCAGCAAAACTTCAGTAAGACCTTCTCTCACATGGGTTGACCTACTTAGTATAGCCAGTGTGTCAGTTTAGGAGAGTTAAAATCTCTTCTCGAAGCTCCTTATCTGCTGGTTTGTCTTCTTCCACGATTTGTCTGCTTGAGATGAGCAAAGGGCGAGTTAACTCAAGATCACCCACCCAAGTAGAGCATCTACCTTCTGTCAGTGTTTCCCCTTAATCTTGTATATTTGTAATCATTATTCTGAGGTGAATGAGAAAAAGTAGCTTGCTGTTACAGAATTTATGGTTGTTGGTTTGTGATCGCAAATTCTTAGTTTTCAGATCTACAGTCCACTTGCCAGATTGATCCGAGATAGATATGCAGTGTCTACACACCTAATCTATACTCCCATGCATTTTCGTTTTTACCATCAGAGATTTTGATTGGTGTTCCTTAATGTTTTAAGTTTCAGCAGTAGAGTAGAATCTTTGAGTGCAGATCTGCTACCGTGAATTAAAAAAATTAACAGACATGATGTCACTCATGGTCTAGAGAGAAGTTTTACTTTTACAAACTCTAACTAGTTATCTCTTCTGTTTGAGAAAATTTAGCATCCATTGGTATGGAATTAAAATTATGCGTGTCATAAAAGGTGCTTGTCTTCATTTATTATCAACAGAAATATTAACTATTCATGGTGGGGTATCTGAAATAAACATTTTACTGCACATGTTTTAATGGCATGTTGAAAATTAATAATCAGGTTTGAGAGTTTGCAGACTATTGTATATACTATAGAGGGTAACAGGAGGCACTGGAAAGAAGGCAAATTGTGCACCGCAACTAGTATGAAAAGGTAATCATGGTCCCTGCAACCATTGTCCTTTTGCTCTTGTTATCAACCAAATTGGTACTGCAGGTGAGTAGTCCGAGAACAGAGGACCTATCACCTCCCATACTCCGCACTTTGGGTCGGTTCATCCCAACTCCCAGGGGGATATCCCTAGATGATACTTCTGATCTACCAATTAAACTCAAGAACAATAAGTTGGATCCGTCAACAAAGAAAGTTTACAAAAGATAAATCAATGAAAGCCGGGATGGATCCAGCAAACTAGTGGCAGCCCTCTGGGCTATGGAGAAAATTGAAAAACCAAACAAGGGTTCGAGTGATGATGGAGAAATCCAATATAGCATCAGTTTCAAATCAACCTCACAAGATCAAGGCATCTTGATCAGTGTTTTAAAAACAACTTAACCGGAACCGGAATCAGCTGGTTCAACCCTCAAAGTCACTGGACCAAATGGTGGTTTTGTACCAAACTGGCCAATTCCATTGGTTCCCTTCCTAAACCGGTCAGACCAACCAGCTCAGAAATGTTGAATCTCGTCCTAAACCAGTCTAGACCCACCAACATGGAAAAACAGGGAAATAACAGAAAAAACAACACCAACGATTCAATGACCTTGTCTTCATGTAGTACAACCTTCGACTGAGACACAACTAGTTGCTGAACAAAAGACCTAATACATATCCCATTGTCTTGGATGATATTAATCCCTCCTCAGAATGAGTAGAGGAAACTCAGTGTACATAATTTGATGAGGATGGGCTTGGATAATGATCCACTAGTAGCACCAAGCACTACCACCGATGTACCTGACAAGCCAAAGAAGGAGTTCAAGCCAGAGAGTGATCCTATATTTGATAATCAGGATCCCATTCCCAACAGTTGGGATGAGTTTGATCATAATAATTATTGATATGTAGTTATTGGTTGTAGCATGATGTTTTTTGGACTCTAGAGGCCATTTAGAGCCTCAATGTTTATGTATCTTGTTTCAGAGATGTATCGCACTTGGTGCCATTTTCTTATATTCACCCGTACATGCTATATAGTAATATACATGATCAGGCTTTGCATATTTGGTGTCTGGTGGTTTGGATTTACATTGATGTACATGCATATATTTTATTTTAATAAAATTTTCATATTTTATGTATTTTTTATTAAATCAATCCAGAAACTGATTCATCGACAATTCCAGTACAGTCCAATCGTCGATCGATTCCAGTTCCAATTTAGATTCCAAATGTTTAAATAGTGATCTTGATCATCGTGTCAGAATCCATGAAGGGAAAGAATCCATGCACAAACCTATCCAGCCACTTAAAAACAAATTAAGGAATAGAATCTCTAATATTATGAACCTTTGGGGATTTAAATCACGACAATAATTCACAAATATTTCATACAACCAAGGGGAAGAACATCCACAATAGCATATGAAATAAACCTAATCAGGGGGGGGTTGCAACATTCACAGGCTATAATCAACATGCGAAAAAACAAGGAAGTGGGGACTAACTGCACATTTCATTTACATCAAAAGCCCAAGAACAGTTACAAGTGAGAGGGAGAATGAAACTCCAAGGATCTAACCATAACTCAATCTCTTAACAATCATTAAATAGACTCCTTTCTCTAAAGAATCTGCCCTTATTGGCTAAATTAAGGAGTGCTAGTGTTGTGCCTACATATGCCCAAATTAGGCTTGCAACCAGTGTTGCCAGAGCGTGGGAGCGAAGCGGGAACAGGAGCGGGAGCGGGAAGCGGGAGCGTGGGAGCGCATTTTTCAAAAAATGGTCGGGAGAAAAGCATCTCCGGATCGTTTATATATATATTCAAAAGAAAACATGTAGAATGCCAAACTAGATGCAAAATTTATGAAACATGTATGTTTGTGATACTTCCAATATACGAAATGCCATCTAAATTCCATATTATCCATCATTCCATGAATCTTACGTAGTACATTAATGAATAATCATTCAAGCATCAACCGTCTAGCTGCTAACAATTACACATGCAAAGTAAGAAATTGAAGTACATTTTACAAATACAAATACAAACCATATAGATTCTAGCAATGACAAACATACAAACTTTAGAACCATATAATAGGGAAGTACATCATTAACTTATGGAATGAAAAAGGTTATCCACCAATTGTCAACATGAGTCATGGCCAAATAGTTTTGTTTACA
>JASDQU010306580.1:104175-132417 GCA_032191745.1 Picea mariana | reverse complement strand
AGGCGTGTGATAGCTCGTTGGAAAGGTATTGTCGAGGAGATTCATTTTGGGGGCTCAATCATGCCTTTGGATATCATTGAGAACCTCAATCTCGAAAAACCTTCATTTGGACCCTCAAAATGGCCCCGGAAGTTAAAACCTGCTAAAAATAGTAAATTGCCAAAATGTACAGAAAACTGTTTTGAGCCATTTGGAAATGGTGGGTGGCCACCGATATCCACCTCGATCATGGTAACCAATGTAGATTCACTAGGTCTCATCTTTCTTCTACACTAGCACGAATGGGCTTCCACAAGGTGATGAGCTGGGTAGAATGTGCTCCTTGTGGATTAGTTCTCAGATCTAACGATTGATATCCTCATTTTCTAACAAAGAGCGTCGATAGACTAGGCCATTGGGTAGTGGTTCACCAAGGGTAAGATCGATGGGATGCTTGACCTGACAGTGCGGAGGTACCCCAGTAGGTGATGAGAATATGTCTTTGTATTCTTCCATGACCTTATCCACTTGATTTTTCTCCATGGAGAGGTCGGCCATGGTCGCCATGGATGTGGCTGCAACCTTTCACTCACTCTGAGAGTGAATCATGAAGAAGACAAACTTACCGGTATGAGAAATGACCTTTATGCATTGCTTGGCAGAGATCAACAAAATAGCACTAGGTGGGTCTACCTCGTGTATCCTGTATAATTCCCTATTCAAAGTAATAATAACACTGCGAGGCCTAGACTCATATACAACATGACATTTCCATAAATAGGTTGGCCCAAAAGAACATCACAAACTTCAAGGGGATAAACATCACACAATACCTCATCTTTGAATGGCTTGATGTCATACGACAAGAGACACTGTTGGCTGACGCGAAGATGGCTTCTTTGATAGAGCCATATGATGGTGTAGGGTTGCGGTTGTAGCGTTGTCAACAAGTCTAGTCGGTTGATGACCTATGCTGGCATTCATTTCTTGTACTTGGAATTGGACTTCTGTAAAATATCCTGAACCTGTTGGCGGATTTGTTGGATCTTCTCAATGAACTGAGTGGCTTTGTCAGCTTTAGTTGGAGCATGCGACAAGTCTTTCTTGGTGGCTGCGAGGGGTAGTGCAACATCCATGGGAACCAATGGTTTAAATCCCAATCCCACCTGAAAGGGGACGTGGTTGTTTGAGCTATGTATGGCTCTGTTGTAGTTGTGTTGAACATAGGGAAGACTCTCATCCTAGGTGCAGGGGTGCTTGGAATTTTACATGCGTAGAATGTGCAGGATCATCCAGTTGACGACCTCGGTTTGGCCATCTGTCTGGGGGTGGAAGTAAGTGGACTTATTGAGCTTGGTGTTCAACAGTGATCAGAGGCTCGACCATAATGTGTTGAGGAACCGACTGTCCTGATCTGATATAATAGTTTGTTGGATCCCAAAGTTTACCCACACTCATTCAAAGAGGAGCTTGGCAACGACCTTTGATGTGATGCTCTTCTTGCAGGTGGCCATAATCACCATCTTGGAAAAGTGATCAACAACCACAAAGACAGTCATTTCCCCGCTTGGTGGACAGAAGGCCCAACATGTATCTTATTGAGATGGATTCCCAGGGGATGTCAGGAGTAGGAAGAGGAGTGTACAAGCCATGTTTCTTAGTGGCCGATTTGGAAATAGCGTATACAATGAAAGACCAGATATACTTGTTGACATCCTGTCGAAGTTTCAGCCAATAGAAATTTCACTGCAGTACTACCAGTGTCTTTTCCACAACAAAGTGTCCTGCCACCTAACTATAGTGGGCTTCCCAAATCAACTTTGCTCACTCGCTTGATGGAACACAGAGATGGCCCATATGGCATAGCATCATGTCCTGAAGATGGAAATTAGTGACATTTGGGTTTACACCAAACATATGGTAGGTGTTGGCAAAGTCAAGATCTGTCTCATAAAGGTGGGGACATCTGGAGTTTTCATGGTCACAAGAGTCTTTCACTGTGGTGAGTGTTGCGACTGGAGGTCGGCTGAGGCAATCAATGACTCAGTTGGGAATTATTATTTTATACTTGATGTTGAGGTGGAACTGCTGCAAATATGTGGACCACTTCTGATGGCGGTCATTCTGAAATTTTCCTTGTGTCTACATGAACTGCAATGACTTATTATCAATGTGGATGACTGTGTCCTTGACGAGAATTTAATGACTCAATTGGCATCAGGCTTGCACAATGGAGTACATTTATTTGTCATAGTTTGGGTACTTAGGGATGACATTTGATATTGTCTCACTATGATAGGCCATGGGGTGGTCGTGCTCAGTGAGGACTACGCTCATAACATAGTATGAAGCATCTATCTCAATCTCAAATGGTTGTTGCAGGTCAGGTAATGAATGCACTTGGGATGAGCACAAGTGCTACTTCATATCATCGAACACTTTATTTTGGGACATGACCCACATAATTTTTTCCTTACCACCACCCCTAGTTATTTGGCTAAGGGCCCATGCAATCTGGGAGAATCTCAACACGAACCTGCGATAGAAATTGGCTAGGCCTAGGAAGCTATGAAGCTCAGTGAGCATGGTTAGGGTTGGCCAATAAAAGATGACTTGGATCTTGGTTGGATCAACATGCACACCATGCACATCAACAATGTAGCCTAGGTACTAGACCCTATCCATGTCGAAGGAGAATTTTTCCAAGTTGGCGTACAATTTGTGTTATCGTGGAGTGTGTAGAACCTGCTGAATATGTTGTAAGTGTTCTGCCCAAGTCTTGTTGTAGATGATGATCTCATACATATACACCAACACAAAAGAAATAGTGAAATTCCACAAGATATCGTCCATCATCCTCATGAAAGTTGTTGGGGCATTTGTCAAACCAAAGGGCATGACCAACCATTCAAATAGACCTTCTTTTGATTTGACGACAGTTTTCCATACATCTGTCTGCTCTATTGGGACCTGATGGTATCCAGTCTTCATATCAATCTTATGGAATTATTTGGCCCCCTTGAGTTGATCAAGGAGATCGTCGATTCGAGGAATCAGGTACCGGTTCTCGATTGTGATTTTATTTAGGGCAAATTAATCAATGCAGAGTCTCAAAGTCTTGTCTTTTTTCTGCACTAGCACGATTGGGATTCCACAAGGTGATGAGTTGGGTCAAATGTGCCCCTTGTGGAGAAGTTCTTGAATATGACTCTTGATCTCCTCATTTTCTAGGAGAGAGCGGCAATAGACTAACCCATTGCGTAGCTGTGCACTAGGGGTCATATCAAAGGGATGCTTGACCTAAAATTGCAGAGGTACCCCAGTAGGTGATGAGAAGATGTCTTTGTATTCTTCCATGACCTTATCCACTTGCTTCTGCTATGTGGAGAGGTCAACTATGGAGGCCATGGATGTGGCTGCAACCTTTTGCTCACTCTGAGAGCGAATCACGAAGAAGACAAACTTCTCAGTCTGAAAAATGAACTTCCTGCATTAATTGGCATAGATCAAGGAAATAACACTAGGTAGGAATACCTCAGGTATCCTATACAATTTCCTATTCAAAGTAATAATAACACTGCAAGGCATAGACTCATATATAGCATGACATTTAGATAAATAAGGTTGGATGAAAAGAAAATCACAAACTTCAAGAGGAGCAACATCACACAATACCTCATCTTTGAATGGCTTGATGTCATATGACATGAAGCACCATTGGCTAATGCAGATATCACTTCCTTGACGAAGCCATCCGATGGTGTAGGGTTGTGGGTGCGGTGTTGTCGGCAAGCTAACCGTTTGATGACCTCTTTTGAGAGGATGTTCTGTTGGCTACCACTATAAACAATGAAGTGCAATGGAGTTCCTTTAACCAACATCTGTGAATGAAAGAGTTGCTTTCCTTCTTTTGACTCATCGGGTTAATTGGGATGGATCTTGGTTGTAGAAACACTGGCACTGGGATCCACGTCAATGATACATCTCCCATTTTATGGTTCTGACTCAGAGTCAAAACCTACATATGATTCAGAGGCTTTTACCTCAACTGCCAATGACTACTTTGGGAGGCAATCAACAGTGTTATGCCAGGGGATGTTATGGAAGTCGCACCACTTCTAGGTATATTTCTTCATCTTCCCATTTTCCTTATTTTTGTTTTGTCTTGGAATGGTTGTCCTGAGGTTTCTAATATTTTTTTTGTCCCTTGTTCTATAGGTTGGGGCTTCCCTTTCCCTACTTCAGCTGTGAGGTGTTCCCATGCCCAAACTTCTGCATCTTTTGTTTAAGATTCTACTTGATTTTGACGACGTATCGATAGGCCATGCCCAAGGATGAGATGTCCAAAAACTCAATTTATGTTTGGATGTATCTATGCAGACTACCATGGTACTTGAGCACCGTATTTCTCTTATAATCATTGATACCCAGCTTGGTGCGCAAGGTATGGAAGACATTGGTGAACTCTCGCACTGTTTGGTCTCTTTCCTGCCGTAGTGTGGTCGATCTTGTGTACAAGTCGTCATAACCTTGAATGGGGTAGTATTGTTCCTTAATAACATCCCTAAAGGATCCCCAAGTGGGTGCATTTGCAAATAATGTGGATCCCTCTATTTCTTTTTTCTCAGAAAAAGTCTCCCACCAATCTTTGACATGGGGGATAGCCTTGAGAAGTGCGAATGTAATCTTTTCTCTATCAAAAAATTTGTGGAAAAAATAATACCCTTCTATAAGATTTGACCATTTATCTATGAAATCCACATCTATTTGACCTTCAAATATAGGAAGATCAAAATTGATATGTACCTTGAAGGGGACGATGCCTCAGCTTGAGGTGGATGCATCGCTTGTCGGTAGTCGTCGAAAGATTTGTGCAAAGGTGTTCATCATCTCGTTCCTTTGTCACTCAAGGGATTCCTTGAGAAACATTTTGAAAGGATCTCTTGTCATGTCATTTTTATTTTCTCCCACCATGGACGGTTTCTTGGGAATGCGAGAGTAGTTTTCCTCAAGAGAAACAATATCGAAACCCAACTCTCTATACCTTGACCGCATCGGGGACATGCATTAAAAAAATGACAAGGATCAGACCCGTCTGATACCACTGATCCAGATTTATGAGAGGAATGGAATAAAATCATAGATTTATAATATTAACACAGAGACACAGTGAACCATAACAAAGATACGGTGAAATTTGACTTCTATTAAATAAGAAATATGTTGAAAACTGTAAAATGCAGACTGAAACAAGCTTGCTAGAATGGTGGCAGCTTATCTCTGAGAACATATGTGATGACTACGCTCATTCGCAAGAAGATGCATACAATGAGTTTGTAAATCAATTTTTACAATAAACATGAATGCAAAAACCCTATATATCCAAAAATCTTAGTCCTAGGAGATGAAACACCAAAAGTCATGTGGGCCCTGTTGGGGTAAGTTAGGACATCAACTTCTCCAAGTTGTGACTTTGCATATTATATCTATTTAGGGCACATGATAGCTCATTGGAAAGGTATTTATGAGGAGATTCATTTTTTGGGCTCAATCAAATAATTATACCATCATTGCGGTTCCTGATCGTGAAAAAATGATGTTTAGGACCTCAAAATGGTCCCGAAAGTTCGTGACCCAAAAAGTAGCTAAAAATATTACATTTCCAAAAGATTGTTTTTAGTCAGTTGGACTATGTGGGTGGCCACTAATATCCTCTTGGATCAATCCTCCCCCATTAGAAAGAAATGGTCTCCATTTCTTTGAGTTCACCCATTAGATGAGGAAATTTCTGCTGCGTTCAGCCTTGAGTGAGCCACTTCCCTTGGTGTAGGAGATGCCCTGCTTTGACAACCCAATAAAACTGGATCATTTGATGGCGAGTTCCCTTGACCTATGTTTCCATTATCCGATCAACATATTCTTGTTCCAAGTAGTTAGGGTTGAGATCTGTTGGTGTCAATTGTTCTGCTATCTTTGAGGTGTCCAATAATGGTCCAAAATAGGATCGAAGGAGGTCCACATTGAACATTGGGTTCAAGCCAAGGAAGAGGGGAATGCTAATCTAAAAATAATTGTCACCCACAACCTTGATGATGGTGTAAGGTCCATATTGGAGTGGACGAAGCTTCTGATGAGGACTGATCATATGCTCTTTCTCCAAGTGAAACCAAGCTTTGTATCCCACCTGAAACTGGTGTGGTACCCATTGTTGATCATGGCGCTGCTTGTACTTAGCATTGGAATTATATAAAATATATTGAACTTGTTGGCGAATGTGCTCAATCTTCTCAATGAACCAAGTGGCTTTGTCAACTTTAGTTGGAGCATGAAATGAGTCTTCCTAGGTGGCCGCGAGGGGTACTGCAACATTCATGGGACCCAATGGTTGAAATCCCAACCCCACCTGAAAGGGGCTGTGGTCAGTTGAGCTATGTATGGATCTATTGTAGCTGTGTTGAACATAGGGAAGACTCTCATCCCAAGTGTGGGGGTGCTTGGAATTGTACATGTGCATGATTTGCATGATCATCCAGTTGACGACCTCAGTTTGGCCATCTGTCTGGGGGTGTAAGGAAGTGGAACTGGTGAGAATAGTATCCAACAATGAATAGAGGGTCGACCAAAATGTGTTGAGGAACTGACTCTGCTGATATGAGATAATGGTTTGTGGGATCCCAAAGTGTACCCAGACTTTCTTAAAGAAGATCTTGGTAGTGGCCTCCATTTTGATGCTCTTATTGCAAGCGGCCATAATCACCATTTTGGAAAAGGGATCAAAAACCACAAAGATGCAGTCATTTCCCCACTTGGTGGATGGAAGGCTCGACATCTAGTCCATTGAGATGGATTCCCAGGGTCTACCAAGAGTAGGAAAAGGAGTGGACATTCCTTGTTTCTTAGTGGTTGGTTTGGCAATAGCACAGGTAGTGCAGGACTAGATATACTTGTTGACATCATCTCGAAGTTTCAACCAGTAGAAATTTCATTGTAGTTATGCCACTATCTTATCCACACTAAAGTGTCCTGCCACTTGATTGTAGTGGGATTCCAAAATCAGCTTTGCTCGCTCACTTGATTGAACAAAGAGATGGCCTAGATGGCACAAGAGACCGTACTGAAGATGGAAATTAGTGACAACTGTGTTTGTGCCCAACATCTGGTAGGTGTTGGTGAAGTCAGGATTTGTCTTATAGAGGTGGGGCCATCCGGAGGTCTCATACCCGCAAGAGTCTAGCACTGTGGTGAGTGCCATGACTGGAGGTTGATTGAGGAAATCAATGACTCAGTTGGTACTTCTTGTTTTATACTTGATGTTGAGGTGGAACTATTGCAAATATGTGGACCACTTCTGATGGAGGTCATTATGCAATTTTCCTTTTGTCTACATGAACTGCAGCGACTTATGATTAGTGTGGATGACTGCCTCCTTCCAGAGAATGTAATGCCTCCATTGGCAATAGGATTTCACAATGGAGTACATTTATTTGTCGTAAGTAGGGTACTTCTAGATGACATCTAATAATTTCTCACTAAGATAGTCCACGGGGTGGCTGTGCTAAGTTTTAACTGCGTCCATAACGCAGTCTTAAGCATTTGTCTCGATCTCAAAGAGTTGTTGCAGGTAAGGTAATGAAAGTAATGGGGCTGAGGAAAAGCGTTGCTTTAGATCATAGAACACTTTCTATTGGGACATGCCCAACACAAATTTTTCCTTACCACCAACCCTTGTTATTTGGATGAGGGCCCATGCAATATGGGAGAATCCCAACAAGAACCTGCGATAAAAATTGACAAGGTCTAGGAATCTCCGAACCTCAGTGAACATGGTTGGGGCTAGACAATCACGGATGAATTGAATCTTCACTGGATCAACATGCACACCATGTACATCAACAATGTAGCCTAGGTACTAGAGTATGTCCATGTCGAAGGATAATTTTTCAATTTGGCATACAACTTGTGATGCCGCAGAGTGTGCATAATCTGTTGAATATGTTGCAAGTGTTCTACCCAAGTCTTGTTGTAGATGAGGATGCCATCCATATACGCCAACACAAAATAATTAGTGAAAGGATGAAAGATATCGTCCATCATCCTCATGAAATTTGTTGGGGCATTTCTCAAACCAAAGGGCATAACCATCTATTCAAATGGACCTTCTTTTGATTTGAAGGAAGTTTTCCATACATCTGTCTACTCTATTGGGACCTAATGGTATCCAGACTTCAAATCAATTATACTGAAGTATTTCCCCCCTTGAGGTGATCAAGGAGATTGCCGATTAAGGTAATCGGGTACCGATTCACGACTATGACTTTATTTAGTTCTCGGTAATCAATGTAGAGTCGCCAGGTCCCGTATTTCTTTTGCACCAACACGATTGGGATTCCACAAGGTGATAAGTTGGGTAAAATGTGCCCCTTATGGTGCAATTATTGGATCTAAAGTTTGATCTCATTTTCTAGCAGAGAGTGGCGATAGACTGGGCCATTGGGTAATGTTGTGCCGAGGGTCAGATCGATGGGATGCTTGAAATAAAAGTGCAGAGGTACCCAAGTAGGTGATGAGAAGATGTCTTTATATTATTCCATGACCTTATCCACTTTCTTTTGTTGTTTGGAGAGGTCAGTGGCGGAGTCCATCGATGTGGATGCAACCTTTTTCTCACTCTGAGAGTGAATCATGAAGAAGAAAAACTTCCGGGTATGAGAAATGACCTTCCTACATTGCTTGGAAGAGATCAAGGAAATATCACTAGGTGGGACTACCTCGGGTATCCTGTACAACTTCATGTTCAAAGTAATAATAACACTACGAGGCCTAGAATCATATACAGCATGACGTTTCCATAAATAAGGTTGGCTGAAAAGAACATCACAAACTTTAAGTCTAGCAAGATCACACAATACCTCATCTTTGAATGTCTTGATGCCGTATGACAGGTGGCTCTGCTGGATGACTCAAAGATCACTTTCTTGATGGAGCCATCCGATGGTGTAGGGCTGCAGGTGTGACATTTTCAAAAGGGCTAGCCACTAGACAAACTATGATTAAATGAGGTTCTTTAGGCTACCACTATCAACAATGAAGTGCAACAGAGTGAATTTCACCCACATCTGTGAATGAAAGAGGCACTTGCCTTCCTTTGGCTCATCGAGTTCATAGGATAGGATCTTGGTGGTAGAAACAATGGCACTAGGTTCTTTGTCAATGATTTGTCTCCCCTTTTCTGGTTCTAACTCATAGTTGGAACTTGCATCTAATTCATAGGATCTTACCTCAACCACCAATGACTTCTTTGAGTGACAATCAACAGTGTTATTCCAGGGGCTCGTATAGAAGTCGTACCACTTCCTGGTATTTTTTTCGTCTTCCCATTGTCCTTTTTTTCTTTCACCTTGAACTGGTTGTTCTGAGGTTTCCCATATTTTCTATGCCCTTTGTTATGTGGGTTGGGGATGCCCTTGCTATGCTTCTACTGTGAGGGGTTCCCAGACCCAAACTATCGTGTCTTTTGTTTAAGCATTTGCTTGATTTTGAAAACATATCGATAGGCTGCACCTAAGGATGAGATGTCCAAAAACTCCATTTCTTTATAGATGTATCTATTCATATCGCCACAGTACTTGAGCACCGGATGTCGCTCAAAATATTGATACCCAGCTTGGTGAGAAAGTTATGGATGACATTGGTGAACTCTGGCATTGTTTGGTCTCTTTCCTGTTGTAGTGTGGTCCATCTTGTATACAAGTCATCATAACTTCGAACAGGGTAGTATTGTTCCTTAGTATCATCCCTGAAGGAACCCTAATTGGGTGCAACTGCAAATAATGTGGATCCCTCTATTCTTAAAAAAGAAGGATCGCGGAGCAATAAAATAAATCAAACGCGGAAATAAAACACAGAAGATACACAATAAAATAGAGATACAGATATATGTGGTTCACCCAATGTGGGCTATGTCCACCGGATAAATTGCCAGGTCCTTCCTTATTATTATCCAAAAAAATGAAGGGATAAAACCTACAACACACCCACTATAAATTCCTCTTCTTTCTCTCACAGTCTCCTCTCTCATAATACAATATTCACAATAATACAAAGTCGCAATACAATTCCCTCATAAGAGAGGGTTGTATTCTAGGGAAAAAGACCCTAAAAATAATTTCTATCGTCATATCTGTGACCTTATAATGAACGGTCCATATAGACTATGAAATTACAATATTTTATAAGGTTTTCCCCTCTGGACCCCCTTGGCGATAGTTGTGGGGGGGAAAGCCCCCACACACCCTCCCATCAGGGAATGGGGGTATAAAAAAGGCTAAAAAAAACCTTTGAATCAGGAAAATAATCAAGGTCCACAACGAACATCTATTTCCGTATGCTCACAAAAATTCTCCCACCAATCGTTGACATAGGGGATGGCCTCGAGGAGCACGAATGTAATATTTTCTCTATCGGAAAAGTTGTTGACAGAAAAATACCCTTTTAGAAAGTTTAACCATTTATCTATGACATCCAAATATATTTTACCTTCAAATATAGGAATACAAAAATTGATTTGTACCTTGAAGCGAGTGACACATCTTCTTGAGGTGGATGCATCGCTTGTCGGCATTGGTTGAAATATTTGTGCAAAGTTGTCCATAATCTCATTCCTCTACCACTCAAGGAATTCTCGAGAAACATTTTGAAAGGATCTATTTTCCTGTCATTTTTATTCTCTCCCACCATGGATGGTTTCTTGGGCATGCGCGAGTAGTTTTCCTCAAGAGAAACAAGCTCGAGACCCAACTCTATATACCATGACCGCGTTGGGGACATGCATTAAAAAAAACGACAAGGAGCATACCGCTCTGATACCAATGATCCAGATTTATGAGCAGAATGAAATGAAACCAAATATTTATAATTTTAACATAGAGACACAGTGAACAATAAAAGATATATAGTGAAACTTGACTTCTATTAAATAAGAAATATGCTGAAAACTGTAAAATGCATACTGAAACAAGCTTGCTAGAATGGTGGCAGCTTATGTTTGAGAAGAGATGTGATGACTAAGCTCTTTTGAAAAAAAATGAGTACAATGAGGATCTAAAGGAATTTTTACAATAAACATGAATGGAAAAACCCTAGACATCCAAAAACCTAAGCCTAAGAGATGAAGTTCCTAAAGTCATGTGGGCCCCGTTGGGGTAAGTTAGTACATCAACTTCCCGGGATCATAACTTTTGCATACGATCTCTGTTTAGGGAGAAAGATAGCTCATTGGAAAGGTATCGATGAGGAGATTAGTTTTGTGGGATCAATCGCAACCTTAGGATATCATTGATGTTCACTATTGTGAAAAAATGATGTATAGGCCCTCAAAATGGCCTTGAAAGTTTGGGACTCGAAAAAATACTAAAAATAGTAAATTGACAAAACATTGTTTTGAGCCTATTGGTCTAGGTGGGTGGCCACCAATATCCTCCTGGATCAATCCTCCCCCCTTAGGAATCAATGGTATCCATTGCGTTGAGTTTCCCCATCAGATGAGAAAATTTCTATTGAATTTGTCCTTAGGTGAGCCACTTGCCTTGGTGTAGGAGCTGCTCTGCTTTAACAACCCGATAAAGATGGATCCTCTGTTGGTGATTTCACTTGACTTGTGTGTCCATGATTCAATTATTGGATTCATATTCCATGCAGTCAGGGTTGATCTCTGTTGGTGTCAACTATTATGCTATCTCTGAGGTGTCCAATAATGGTGTAAAATAGGGTTGAAGGAGGTCCACATTGAACACTAGGTGCAAGAAGAGGAAAGGGTGAATGTTGAGCTCAAAAGAATTTTCACCCATATACTTGGGGATGGTGTAAGGTACATATCAGAGTGGATGAACATTTCGATGAGGATAAGTCATGTGTTCTTTCTGCAATTGCAACCAAACTTTGTCTCCCACCTGCAACTAGTGTGGCACCTGGTGTTGAGCATTGCACTGCTTGTACTTGGCATTTGATTTCTGTAAAATATCCCAAACCTGTTGGAATATGTGATGGATGATCTCAATGAATTGGGTGGCTTTGTTAGCTTCAGTTGGATCATGCGACAAGTATTCCTGGGTGGCTGTGAGGGGTACTGCAACATCCATGGGACCCAATATTTGAAATCCCAACCCCACCTGAAAGGGGATGTGTCTGGTTGAGCTATGTATGGATTTGTTGTAGCTATGATAGGGAATAATCTCATCCCAAGTGTGGGGGTTTTTGGAATTGTACATGCATGGGATGTGTACGATCATTCGATTAACGACTTCAGTTTGGCCATCCGTTTGGGGGTGGAAGGCAGTGGACTTGGTGAGCATGGTGTCCAGTAGTGACCAAAGTATCAAATAGAATGTGTTGAGGAACCGACTATCCCGATCTAAGATAATGGTTTGTGGTATCCCAAAGTGTACCCACACTCATTCAAAGAATATCTTGACAGTGGCCATTGCTGTGATGCTCTTCTTGCAGGCGGTTAGAATCACCATTTTGGAAAAGTGATTAACAACCACAAAGACACAGTCGTTTCCCTGCCTAGTGGATGGAAGGCTCAACATGTAGTCTGTTGATATGGATTCCCAGGTCTTTTTAGGAGTAGGAAGAGGAGTGTACATGCCTTGTTTCTTAGTGGTTGGTTTGGAAATAGCGTAGGAAGTACAAGACAATATATACTTGCTGACATCTTGTCGAAGTTTTGGCCAGTAAAAATGTTATTGTAGTACTGCCACTGTCGTTTCCATGCCGACCTGTCTTGCAACCCAACTATAGTGGGATTCCAAAATAAGATTCTCTCTCTCATTTGATGGAACACAAAGATGGCCTAGATGGCACAACACCCCATTCTGAAGATGGAAATTAGTGACAGTTGTGTTTCTGCCCAACATCTGGTAGATGTTTGGGAATTCAGGATCTATCTCATAGAGGCGGGGCCATCCAGAGGTCTCGTGGTCGCAAGAGTATAGAAATGTGGTGAGTTTCGCGACTTGAGGTCAACTGAGGCAATCATTTTGTGTTATTTTGCAATTTTCCTTGTGTCTGCATGAAATGCAATGACTTATGATAAGTGTGGATGATTGTCTCCTTCCCGAGAATGTAACGACTCCATTGGCGGTAGGCTTGCACAATGGAGTACAATTATTTGTCATAAGTAGGGTACTTATGGACAACATCTGATAGTGTCTCACTATGATAGACCACAAGGTGGTCATGTTGAGTTAGGACTTCGCCCACATCATAGTCTGAAGCATCTGTCTCTATCTCAAAGGGTTTTTATAGGTTAGGTAATGAAAGCATTTGGGATGAGCACACGCGTTGCTTCAGATCATCAAACACTTTCTGTTGGGACAGGACCCACAGAAATGTTTCCTTACCACCACCCTTGGTGATTTGTATGAGAGCCCATGCAATATGGGAGAATCCAAACATGAACCTATGATAGAAATTGGCAAGGCCTAGGAAGCTATGAAGCTCAGTGCGCATGGTTTGAGCTGGCCAATCATGGATGACTTATATCTTCTCTTGAACAATATGCACACCATGCACATCAACAATGTAGCCTAGGTACTGAACCCTGTCCATGCCGAAGGATAATTTTTCCAAGTTGGCGTATAGCTTGTGCTGCTGCAGAGTGTGCAGAACCTACTGAATATGCTACAAGTGTTCTACCCAAGTCTTGTTGTAGATGAGGATGTAATCCAGATACTCCATCACAAAATAATTAGTGAAAGGCCGCAAGATATAGTCCATCATCCTCATGAAATTTGTTGGGGAATTTGCCAAACCAAAGGGAATGACCAACCATTCAAAGAGACCTTCTTTTGATTTGAAGGAAGTTTTCCATACATTTGTCTGCTTTATTGGGATCTGATGGTAGCCAGACTTCAGATCAATCTTACTGAAGTATTTGGCCCCCTTGAGATGATCAAGGAGATAGTCGATTATGGTAATCAGGTACCAATTCATGAGTGTGATTTTATTTAGGGCATGATAATCAATGTAGATTCGTCAGGTCCTTTCTTTCTTCTGCACCGACATGATTGGGCTTCCACAAGGTGATGAGCTAGGTCGAATGTGCCCCTTGTGGAGTAGTTATTGGATTTGATGGTTGATCTTCTCATTTTATAGTAGAGAGTGGTTATAGACTGGGCATTGGGTAGCACTGTGTCGGGGGTCAGATCGATGGGATGCTTGACCTAACAGTGCAGTGGTACCCCAATAGGTGATGAGAAGATTCCTTTGTATTCTTCCAGGACCTTATCCACTTGCTTCTATTCGGTGGAGAGGTTGGCCACGAAGGCCATGGATGTGGATGAAACCTTTTGCTAACTGAGAGAGTGAATCATGAAGAAATCAAACTTCTCGGTCTAAGAACTGACCTTTGTGCATTGCTTGGCAGAGATCGAGGAAATATCACTAGGTGGGACTACCTCGGGTATCCTTTACAATTTCCTGTTCAAAGAATAATAACATTGAGAGGCCTAGACTCATATACAACATGAACTTTCCATAAATAAGGTTGGCCCAAAAGAACATAAAAAACTTCAAGGGGAGAAACATCACACAATACCTCATATTTGAATGTCTTGATGTCATACGACAAGAGACACTATTGGATGATGCAAAGATCGTTTCCTTGATGGATCCATTCGATGCTATAGGGCTGCAGGTGCAAATTTTTCATAATGGATAGCTGCTTGAAGACCTATGCTGAGATGAGGTTCTTCTGGCTACCACTATCAATGATGAAGTGCAGTAGAGTGCCTTTCACCCACATCTGTGAATGAAAAAGGCTCTCGCCTTCCTCTGGCTCACGGGTTCACTGGGCTGGATCTTGGTGGTATAAATGATGGCACTGTGTTTCACGTTAATGATCCATCTCCCCTTTTATAGTTTTGACTCAAAGTCAGAACTTGCATCTAATTCAGAGGATTTTACCTCATCCACCAATGACTTCTTTGAGCGAAAATCATTAGTGTAATTCCAGTGGCTCTTATGGAAGTCACACCACTTCTCGGTGTCTTTTTTCGTCTTCCAATTGTTATTATTTTCTTGCGGCTTGGATTGGTTGTCCTAAGGTTTCCCATATTTTCTATGTTCTTTGTTCTGCAAGTTGGGGATTCCCTTGACCTGCTTCTGTTGTGAGGGGTTCCCAGACCCAAACTGTTGCATATTTTGTTTAAGCTTCTGCTCGATTTTGACGACATATCGTTAGATCGTGCCCAAGGATGACATGTCCAAAAAATACACTTTTGTCTAGATGTGTCTATGCAGACTATCGCGGTACTTGAACACCAGATGTTTCTCAGAATATTTGATACCCATCTTGGTTCTCAAGGTATGGAAGACATTTCTGAACTCTGGCACTGTTTGTTCTTTTTCCTACCGCAGTTTCGTCCATCTTGTATACAAGTTGTCATAACTTCCAACATGGTAGTATTGTTCCTTAATAACATCCCTGAAGGAACCCCAAATTGGTGCAACTACAAATAATGTGGATCCCTCTATTTCCTTTTTCTCACAGAAAGTCTCCCACCAATATTAGACATCAGGGACGACCTTGAGGAGCACAAATGTAATATTTTCTCTATCGTAAACATTGTGGACACAAAAATAACCTTCTATAAGGTTTAACCATTTATCTATGGTATCTTCATCTATTTGAATTTCAAATATAGGAATACAAAAATTGATCTATAGCTTGAAGGGGGCGGTGCCTCCACTTGAGGTGGATGTGTCGCTTGTTGGTAGCCGTTGAAGTATTTGTGCAAAGTTGTCCATCATCTTGTTCCTCTGTCGCTCAAGGGATTCCTGAAGAAACATTTTGAAATCATCTCTTATCCCATCATCTTTATTTTCACCTGCCATGGATGGCTTCTTGGGCATGCAAGAGAATTTTTCCTCAAGAGAAACAAGCTCGAGACACAACTCTCTATACCTTGATTTCATCAAGGACATGCATTAAAAAATGATAAGGAATAGACCTCCCTGATACCACTAATCCGGATTTATGAGCGGAACAAAATGAAACCATAGATTTATAATATTAACGTAGAGACACAGTGAAAAATAATAGAGATACAGTGAAACTTGACTTCTATTAAATAATAAATATGCTGAAAACTGTAAAATGGAGACTGAAACAAGCTTGCTAGAATGGTGGTAGCTTATCTATGAGAAGAGATGTGACGACTATGCTCATTCACAAGAATATGATTACAATGAGGCTCTGAAGGAAGTTTTACAATTAAAATGAATTCCAAAACCCTAAACATCCAAAAACCTAACCGTAGGAGATGAATCACCAAAAGTCATGTGGGCCCCGTTGGGGTAAGTTAGTACATCAAATTCCCACGGTCGTAAATTTTGCACACAATCTTCGTTTAGGGCACACGATAGATCATTGGAAAGGAATCGACGAGGAGAATAATTTTGGGGGTTCCATAAAATCCTACATATATCTTTTGGGTTCCTGATCATGAAAAAATGATGTTTAGGCCCTCAAAATGGCATTGAAAGCTTGAGACCCAAAAAACTGCTAAAAATAGTAAATTGTCAAAAGACAGTTTTGAGCTAGTTGGACTAGGTGGGTGGCCATCGATATCCTACTGGATAAATCCTCCCCCATTAGGAAGAAATGGTCTCCATTGTGTTGAGCTCCCCCATTAGATGTGGAAATTTCTACTGAATTTGGCCCCGACTGAGCCACTTTCCTTGGTGTAGGAGTTTCCCTGATTTGAAAACCCGATAAAGCTGGATCCTCTGCTGGAGTGTTCCCTTGACTTATGTGTCCATGATCCCATCATTGGATTCTTTTTCCATGTATTTAGGGTTGAGCACTTTTGGTGTCAATTGTTCTTCTATCTTCGAGGTGTCCAATAATGGTGGAAAATAGGGTCAAATGAGGTCCACATTGAACACTGGGTGCAAGCCAAGGAAGGGGGGAATGTTGAGCTCAAAAGAATTGTCACCCACAACCTTGGTGATGGACTAAGGTCCATATTAGAGTGGAATAATATTTCAATGAGGATCGGTCATGTGCTCTTTCTACAAGTGCAACCAAACTTTGTATCCCACCTAAAACTAGTGTGGTACCCGACGTTGATCATGGCGTTGCTTGTACTTGGCATTAGAATTATCTAAAATATCCTAAACCTATTGGCGGATGTGGTGGCTCTGTCAAGTTGAGTTGGATCATGCAAAAAGTATTCCTAGGTGGCCACGAGGGGTAGTGAAACATCCATGGGACCCAATGGTTGAAATCCCAACCCCACCTGAAAGGGGATGTGGTCGGTTGAGCTATGTATGGATTTTTTGTAGTTGTGTTGAAAATAGGGAAGACTATCATACCAAGTGCAGGGATACTTGAAATTGTACATGTGCAGGATGTGCACGATCATCTGGTTAATGGCCTCAGTTCGGCCATTCATCTGGGGGTGGAAGAAAGTGGACTTCGGGAGCTTGGTTTCCAGCAGTGACTAGAAGATCGACTAGAATGTGATAAGGAAGCAATTGTCCCAATCTGAGATAATGGTTTGTGGGATCCTAAAGTGTACCCACATGCATTCAAAGAAGAGCTTGAAAGTGGCCTCCCCTATGATGCTCTTCTTCCAGGCATCCAGAATCACCATTTTGGAAAAGCGATCAACAACCACAAAGACACAGTCATTTCCCCACTTGGTGGATGGAAGGCCCAACATGTAGTACATTGAGATGGATTCCCAAGGCCTGGAAGGAGTAGGTAGATGTGTGCGCAAACCTTGTTTCTTAGTGGCTAGTTTGACAATAGCACATGTAGTGTAGGACCAGATGTACTTACTGACATCGTGTTGAATTTTCAACCAATAGAAATGTCACTGTAGTATTTCCACTATATTTTGCACGTCGAAGTGTCCTGCCACCTGACTGTAGTGGGATTCCAAAAACATCTTCTCTGTCTCGCATGATGGAACACAGAGATGGCCCAGATGGCATAGTATCCAATCCTGAAGATGGAAATTAGTGATAGTTATGTTTGCGATCAACATCTGGTAGGTGTTGGAAAAGTCAAGATCTGTCTCATAGAGGTAGGGCCATATGGAGGTATTGTGGCCACAAGAGTCTAGCACTGTGATGAGTATCACGATTGGAGCTTGGCTGAGGCAATTAGCGACTCGGTTGGTACTTCCTATTTTATACTTGATGTTGAGGTGGAATTGCTCCAAATATGTGGACCAGTTCTGATGTTGGCCATTTTGCAATTTTCCTTGTGTCTACATGAGTTGCAACGACTTATGATCAATGTGGATATCTGTCTCCTGACTGTAGTGGGATTCCAAAAACATCTTCTCTGTCTCGCATGATGGAACACAGAGATGGCCCAGATGGCATAGTATCCAATCCTGAAGATGGAAATTAGTGATAGTTATGTTTGCGATCAACATCTGGTAGGTGTTGGAAAAGTCAAGATCTGTCTCATAGAGGTAGGGCCATATGGAGGTATTGTGGCCACAAGAGTCTAGCACTGTGATGAGTATCACGATTGGAGCTTGGCTGAGGCAATTAGCGACTCGGTTGGTACTTCCTATTTTATACTTGATGTTGAGGTGGAATTGCTCCAAATATGTGGACCAGTTCTGATGTTGGCCATTTTGCAATTTTCCTTGTGTCTACATGAGTTGCAACGACTTATGATCAATGTGGATATCTGTCTCCTTCTCGAGAATGTAATGCCTCCATTGGTGGTATGCTTACACAATGGAGTACATTTATTTGTCGTAGATCAGGTACTTACATACAACATCTGATAGTGTCTCACTATGATAGGCCACATGGTGACCGTGCTGAGTGAGGACTGCGCCCACCACATAGTCTAAAGCATATGTCTCGATCTCAAAGTGTTGTTGTAGGTTAGGTAATGAAATCATTGGGGATGAGCACAAGAGTTTCTTTATATCATCGAACTCTTTCTGTTAGGACATGCCCCCAAAAAAATTTCCTTACCACCACCCCTAGTTATTTGGCTTAGGGCCCATGGAACATGGGAGAATCCCAACATGAACCTTTGATAGAAATAAACAAGGCCTAGGAAGCTTCAAAGCTCAGTGAGTGTGGTTGGGGTTGGCCAGTCACATATGACTCAGATCTTGGATAGATCAACATGCACACCATGTGCATCAACAATGTAGCCTAGGTACTAGACCCTGTCCATGTTGAAGGAGCATTTTTCCAAGTTGGCATAATGCTTGTGCTGCCACAGAGTGTGCAGAACCTGTTGAATATGCTACAAGTGTTATGGCTAAGTCTTGTTGTAGATGAGTATGTCATCTAGTTACACCACCAAAAAATAATTAGTGAAAGGCCGCAAGATATCATCCATCATCTTCATGAAATTTGTTGGGGTATTTTTCAAACCAAAGGGAATGCCTTGTCATTCAAAGAGACCTACTTTTGATTTGAAGGAAAATTTCTATACATCTTTCTGCTCTATTTGGACTTGATGGTAGCCAAACTTCAAAAAAATATTACTGAAGTATTTCCCCCCCTTGAGTTGATCAAGGAGATCTTCAATTCAAGGAATCAGGTACTAGTTCCTGACTGTGATTTTATTTAGAGCCCGGTAATGAATGTAGATTCGTCATGTCCTGTCTTTCTTTTGCACCGGCATGATTGGGATTTTCCAAGGTGATGAGCTCGGTAGAATGTGCCCCTTGTGGAGTAGTTATTGGATCTGATGCTTGATCTCCTCATTTTCTAGAAGAGAGCGACAATATATTGGCCCATTGAGTAGCGTTGAACCGAGGGTCAGATCGATGGCATGATTGACGTGTCAGTGCAGAGGTACCCTAGAAGGTGATGCGAAGATGTCTTTGTGTTCTTCCATGACCTTATCCACTTTCTTCTACCACGTGCAGAGGTTGGCTTCGGAGATCATGGATGTGGTTGCAACCATTCACTCACTCTGAGAGATAATCACGAATAAGATGAACTTCTCGATCTGAGAAATGACCTTCCTACATTTCTTGGCAAAGATCAAATAAATAACACTAGGTGGGACTACCTCGGGTATCCTGTACAATTTTCTGTTCAAAGTAATAATAACACTATGAGGCCTAGAATCATATACATCATGAAGTTTCCATAAATAAGGTTACCCAAAATAACATCAAAAACTTCAAGCGGAGCAACATCACACAATGCCTCATCTTTGAATGGCTTGATGGCGTATGACAGGGGACACTGTTGGCTAACGTGAAGATCACTTCCTTGATGGAGCCATCCGATAGTGTAGGGCTGCAGGTGCGGTGTTGTTGGTAGGGAAATCTGCTTGAAGAACTCTACTGAGATGAGGTACTTCTCGCTACCACTATCAACGATGAAGTGCAGTGGAGTTCCTTTCACCCACATCTGTGAATGAAATAGGTGCTCGCCTTCCTCTGGCTCATCGGGTTCACTGGGATGGATCTTGGTGGTAGAAATGGTGGCACTGGGTTCCGCATCAATTCTTTGTCTCCCCTTTTTTGGTTCTAATTCAGAGTCAGAACTCACATCTAATTCAGAGGATTTTACCTCAGCCACTAATGAAATCTTTGAGAGACAATCAACAGTGTTATGCCATGGAATCTTATGGAAGTTGCACCACTTCCCAGTATCTTTCTTCATCTTTCGATTTTCCTTCTTTGCTTGTAGCTTGGACTGGTTGTCCTAAGGTTTCCCATATTTTCTCTATCCGTTGTTTTGCAAGTTGGGGCTTTCCTTGCCCTGCTTCTGCTGTGACAGGTTCCTAGACCCAAACTACCATGCCTTTTGTTTAAGATTCTACTCGATTTTGATGACATATCGATAGGCCACGCCCAAGGATGAGATGTCCAAAAACTCCATTTTTTTCTAGATGCATCTATGCATACCGTCGTATTACATGAACACCATATGTCACTCAGAATATTTGATACCCATCTTGGTGAACAAGGTATGGAAGACATTGGTGACTCTGGCACTGTTTGGTCTCTTTCCTGTTGTAGTGTGGTCCATCTTGTATACAAGTCATCATAACTTCCAACAACAAAGTATTGTTCCTTAATAGCATCCATGAAGGAACCCCAACTGGATGAAACTGGAAATAATGTGGATCCCTCTATTTTCTTCTACTCATAGAAAGTCTCCCACCAATCTTTGACATGGGGGATGACCTTGAGGAGAGAGAATGTAATATTTTCTCTATCAGAAAAGTTGTTGACAAAAAAATACCCTTCTAGAAGGTTTGACAGTTTATCTACTACAACCACATATATTTGACCTTCAAATATAGGAATATAAAATTGATTTGTACTTTGAAGGGATCAATGCCTCCGCTTGAGGTGGATGTGTCGCTTGTCGGCAGTTGTCAAAGGATTTGTGAAAAGTTGTCCATCATCTCGTTCCTCTGTCGCTCAAGATCTTCCTCAAGCAACATTTTGAAAGGATCTCATGTCCTGTCATATTTATTTTCACCCTCCATGGACAGTTTCTTTGGCGTGTGAGAGCAGTTTTCCTCATTAAAAACAAGCTTGAGACCCAACTCTCTATACCCTAACCGCGTCGGGGGACATGAATTAAAAAAACAACAAGGAGAAGACTGCTCTGATACCACTGATCTGAATTTATGAGCGGAACAAAATGAAACAACACATTTATAATATTAAAACAAAGACAAAGTGAACAATAACATAGATACAGTGAAAATTGACTTCTATTAAATAAGAAATATGTTTAAAATTGTAAAATGCAGATTGAAACAAGCTTGCTAGAATGGTGGAAGCTTATCTCTAAGAAGAGATGTGATGGCTTTGCTCATTCACAAGAAGATGAGTAAAATGAGGCTCTAAAGGCATTTTTACAATAAACATGAATGTCTAAACCCTAGACATCCAAATATCTAACCCTAGGCGATGAAACACCAAAAGTCATGTGGGCCCCATTGGGGTAAGTTAGTACATCAACTTCCCATGGCCGTAATGTTTGCATATTATCTCCGTGTAGGGTGCACAATATCTTGTTGGAAACATATCGATGAGGAGATTCATTTTGGGGTCTCAATCAAATCCTTTAACTATCATTGTGGTTCCTGATCATGAAAAAATTATGTTTAGGCCCTCAAAATGGCCCCAAAAGTTTGGGACCCGAAAAAATGCTAAAAATAGTAAATTGCCAAAAGATTGTTTTGAGCCAGTTGGACTATGTGGGTGGCCATTGATATCCTCCTAGATAATTCCTCCCCCCTTAGGAGGAAATGGTATCCATTGCATTCAGTTCCCCCATCAGATGAGGAAATTTCTCCTAAATTTGGCCTCGGGTGAGCCACTTGGCTTGGTGTAGGAGTTGCCCTTCTTTGACAACTTGATAAAGTTGGATCCTCTGCTAGCGAATTCCCTTGACCTATGTGTCCATGATACGATTAGTGGATTCTTGTTCCATACAGTTAGGGTTGAGCTATGTTGGTGTCAACCATTCTACTATCTCTGAGGTGTCCAATAATGGTGGAAAATAGGGTCCAAGGTGGTCCACATTGAACACTGGGTGCAAGACAAGGAAGGGGTGAATGTTGAGCTCAAAATTATTGTCACCCACAACCTTGGTGATGGTTTAAGGTCCATATCAGAGTGAATGAAGCTTCCAATGAGGACCGGTCATGTGTTCCTTCTACAAGTGCAACCAAATATTGTCTCTCACCTGAAACTGGTGTGGCACCCGATGTTGATCATGGCATTGCTTGTGCTTGGAATTACAATTCTGTAAATATCTTGAACCTGTTGGTGGATGTGTTGGTTCCATTCAATGAACCAAGTGGATTTTCAGCTTCAGTTGGAGCATGCGACGAGTCTTCCTGGGTGGCCATGAGGGGCAGTGCAACATCCATGGGACCCAATGGTTGAAATCCCAACCCCACCTGAAAGGGGCTATGGCCAGTTGAGCTATGTATGGCTCTGTTGTAGCTGTGTTGAACATAGGGAAGACTCTCATTCTAGGTGCACGGGTGCTTGGAATTGTACATGTGTAGGATGTTCATGACCATTCGGTTGACGACCTCGGTTTGTCCATCTGTCTTGGGGTGGAAGGCATTGGACTTGGTGATCTTGGTGTCCAACAGTGACCAGAGGCTTGACCATAATTTGCTGAGGAACCGAATATCCTGATCTGAGATAATGGTTTGTGGGATCCCAAAGCGTACCCACACTTGTTCAAAGAAGAACTTGGTAGTGGCCTCTGCTTTGATGCTCTTCTTGCAGGTGGCCAAAATTGCCATTTTGGAAAAGCGATCAACAACCACAAAGACACAATCATTTCCCCACTTGTTGGATGGAAGCAATCCACTGAGATGGATTCTCAAGGCCTATCAAGAGTAGGAAGAGGACTGTACAGGCTTTGTTTCTTAGTGTTCGGTTTGGAAATAGTGCAGATAGTGTAGAACCAAATATACTTGCTAACATACTATCGAAGTTTCGACCAGTAGAAATGTCTTTGTATTAATTCCACTGTATTTTACATGACGAAGTGTCATGCAACCCGACTGTAGCAGGCTTCCGAAATCATCTTCGGTAGCTCACTTGTTGGAATGCAGAGATGGCTCATATGACACAACATCCCATTCTGAAAATGGAAATTAGTGACAACTGTGTTTGTGCCCAACGTCTGGTAGGTGTTGGCAAAGTCAGGATCTGTCTCATAGAGGTGGGGCCATCCGAAGGTCTCATGGACACAAGATTATATCTCTATGGTGAGTGTCGCGACTAGAGGTTGGCTGAGGCAATCATCGACTCATTTGGTACTTACTTTTTTATAATTGATGTTGAGGTGGAATTGCTGCAAATATGTGGACCACTTCTAATGGTGGTCATTCTATAATTTTTCTTGTATCTGCATGAAATGAAACGACTTATGATCAATGTGTATGGTTTCTCCTTCTCAAGAATGTGATGCCTCCATTGGCGGTAGGCTTGCACAATGGAGTACAGTTCTTTGTCGTAGGTCGGGTACTTATAGATGAAATATGATAGTGTCTCACTATTATAGGCCACTAGGTGTCCATGCTAAGTGAGGATTGTGCTCACAACATATTTTGAAGCATATATCTCTATCTCAAAGGGTTGTTGCAGTTCAGGTAATGAAAGCACTGGGACTAAGCACAAGCGCTAATTCAAATCATCGAACACTTTCTGTTGGGAGAGGCCCCACAAAAATGTTTCCTTACCACCACCCTTGGTTATTTGGCTGAGGTCCCATGCAATATGAAAGAATCCTAACACGAGCCTTTGATAGAAATCAAAAAGGCCTAATAAGCTTTGAAACTCAGTGATTGTGGTTGGGGCTAGCCAGTCTTAGATGACTTGGATCTTCGCTAGATCAACATGCACACCATGCATACACCACCATCACTTGGATCATGATACACCACCACAAAATAATTAGTGAAATGCCACAATATATCATCCATCATCCTCATGAAAGTTGTTGGGGAATTCATCAAACAAAAGGGCATGACGAACCATTCAAAGAGACCTTCTTTTGATTTGAAGGAATTTTTCCATACATCTGTCTGCTCTATTGGGACATGATGGTAGCAAGACTTCAGATCAATTTTACTGAATTATTTGGACCCCTTGAGTTGATCAAGGAGATCGTCAATTCGAGGAATCATGTATCGGTTCCTGACTCCATTTTACTTAGGGCTCGATAATAAATGTAGAGTCATCAGGTCTCGTCTTTATTCTGCACTGGCACAACTGGGCTTCCACAAGGTGATGATATAGGTTAAATGTGCCCCTTTTGGAGTATTTATTGGATTTGAATCTTGATCTCATCATTTTTTAGTAGAGAGTGACGATAGACTGGCCCATTGGGTAGCAGTGCACCATGGGTCATATCGATGGGATGCTTGACCTGGGAGTGCAGAGGTACCCTAGTAGGTGATGAGAAAATGTCTTTGTATTCTTCAACAACCTTATCCACTTGCTTCTTCTACGTGGAGGGGTTGGATGAAGAGGCCATGGATGTGGTTGTAACCTTTGGCTCACTCTGAGAACAAATCACGAAGAAGAAAAAATTCTCGGTTTGATAATTGACCTTCCTGCATTTCTTGGAAGAGATCAAAGAAATAACATTAGGTGGGACTACTTGGTGTATCCTATACAATTTCCTGTTCAAAGTAATAATAGCACTGGGAGGCCTAGAATCATATATGGAATGAAATTTCCATAAATAAGGTTGGCCCAAAAGAACATCACAAACTTTAAGGGGAGAAACATCACACAATACCTCATCTTTGAATGGCTTGATGTCGTACGATAGGTGACACTGTTGGTTGACGCAAAGATCACTTCCTTGATGGAGCCATCTGATTGTGTAGAGATGCAGGTGTGACATTGTCGGCAGGGCTAGTCGCTTGATGACCTATGCTGATATGAGCTTCTTCTGGCTACCTCTATTAGCGATGAAGTGCAATGGAGTGTCTTTTACCCACATCTGTGAATGAAAGAGGTGATGACCTTCCTATGGCTTGTGGGGTTCACTGGGATGAATTTTGGTGGTAGCAATGGTAGCACTCAGTTCCACATCAATGATCCATATCCCCTTTTCTTGATCCGACTTAGAGTTAGAACCCTCATCTGATTTAGAGGCGTTTACTTCATCCACCAATGACTTCTTTAAGCATAAATCAACAGTGTTATGCCAGGGGATCTTATGGAAGTTGCTCCACTTCCCAGTATCTTTCTTTGTGTTCACATTGTCCTTATTTGCTTGTGGATTGGAATGGTTGTCTTGAGTTTTCCCATATTTTCTCTATCCTTTGTTCTACGGATTGGGGCTTCCCTTTCTCTACTTTTTCTATGCGAGGTTCCCAGACCCAAACTTCTGCGTCTTTTTTTTAAGCTTCTGCTTTATTTTGATGACATATCAATAGAACGCGCCCAAGGATGAGATGTCCAAAAACTCCATTTTTGTCTAGATGTATCTATGTAGACTGTTGCAGTACTTGAGCACCAGATGTCACTCAGATCCTTTGATACCCATTTTAGTGCACAAGGTATGGAAGACATTGGTGAACTCTAGCACTATTTGATCTCTTTCCTATCGCAGCGTGGTCCATCTTGTATACAAGTCGTCATAACTTCCAACAAGGTAGTATTTTTCCTTAATAGCATCCCTGAAGGAACCCCAAGTGGGTGAAACTACAAATAATGTGGATCCCTCTATTTGCTTTTTGTCACAGAAAGTCTCCCACCAATCTTTGACATGGGGGATTTCCTTGAGGAGCACAAATGTAATATTTTCTCTATCGAAAAAGTTGTGGACATAAAAATACCCTTCTAGAAGGTTTAACAATTTATATACGACATTCATATCTATTTGAACTTCAAATATAGGAATATAAAAATTGATATGTACCTTGAAGGGGACGATGCCTCCACTTGAGGTGGATGTGTTTCTTATTAGTATTCGTCGAAGGATTTACGCAAATCTTTCCATCATCTCATTCCTCTGTCCCTCAAGGGATTCCTAGAGCAACGTTTTGAAAGGATATCTTGTCCTTTCATCTTTACTTTCTCCCGCCATGAACGGTTTCTTGGGTGTGTGAGAGAATTTGTCCTCAAGAGAAACAATCTTGAGACCCAACTCTCTATACCCTGACCGCGTCGGGGACATGCATTAAAAAATGACAAGGAGCAGACCACTTTGTTACCAATGATCCATATTTATGAGCGGAAGAAAATGAAACCACATATTTATAATATTAACACAGAGAAATCGTGAATAATAATAGAGATACAATGAAACTTGACTTCTATTAAATAAGAAATATGCGAAAAACTATAAAATGCAGACTGAAACAAGCTTGGTAGAATGATGGCAACTTATCTCTGAAAATATATGTGAAGGCTACACTCATTTTCAAGAAGATGAGTATAATGAGGCTCTGAAAGAATTTTTACAATAAACATGAATTCCAAAACAATAGACATCCAAAATCCTAACCCTAGGAGATGAAGCACCCAAAGTCATGTGGGCCATGTTGGAGTAAGTTAGTACATCAACTTCCTGGGGTCGTACCTTTTGCATATGATCTCCATTTAGGGCACACGATAGCTCGTTGGAAAGGTATCGATGAGGAGATTAATTTTGGGGGATCAATGAGAGCCTTTAATTTCCATTGAGGTTCCATATCATGAATAAACTATGTTTAGGCTCTCAAAATGGCCCTAGAAGTTTGAGACCCAAAAAAATACTAAAAATAGTAAATTGCCAAAAGGCTGTTTTGAGCCAGTTGGACTAGGTGGGTGGAAAATAATATCCTCCTGGATCAAATATAAAATGTATTCATTAGATATTTAACATAATAAATCAGGTATCCATTTCATTCACATGATATGTAGTAAGTGATATATGTGTCTAACAATATATTCAAATCAATTGATATGTATTATTAATGATGGTTATACATCTATCTGGTGTATTGATGAAATAGAAGAATTTAAAAATGGTCATTGTCGAAGGCATCAAAAAGAAATATATTTTTAGGATGGAAGAGGCTTAAGATGGACTCTATTATAGGAAATGACAACAAAAATCAACATGGAATGCTCAAAATATCTTCCATTTTGAGCTTTCAAAAGTGTTATAATCATTTGTAAGTATACTCAAATTCCATTCGTTTATTATGATATGAATAATGGAAGAATGACGCACATAGCAGTAGATGATTTATCTATGTCTGTAGATAATCATTTTCCCATTCCAAGAGACAATCAATGGACCAACATCATTATGAACAAGAATTTTTTCCCACTTACACCAAACATGGATTCAATCCTTGATCTTCAAATTTTACCGAACATCACTCAATCAGAGATTGTTACGAGTTATAGTAGTATTTGAAAAACAAATATAGAAGTAATTGAAAAACATCTATGTATTTTTTGACAATATATTTTGCTATAATTTTTATTGTAATTGATGTCTATATTTTTTAGCTCATTCACAACAATACTATATACCCGGTCTCTCCAAATATAGATTCAATTGATGATGTACTGATAGGTTCTAGGGAAAGAAGAGATATTTGAACTTTCAGTTCAATATCTTATTTTTTGTACATATTGCGTATTTCTTTCATAGTATCCTTGTAAAATTTTCTACCCATATCTTGTAATGAAACAAAACATACTTAAACTTTTAAATCAATTTTTATTATGTTGTATTATAAGCATTAAAAAAAAATTCAAA